>JAQZBX010026188.1:0-29093 GCA_029593785.1 Cabassous unicinctus
TGTGCATTTGCTTACATAAATGTTATTTTATATATATATATATATATTTTTTTAAAGGTGCTTAGATTACCTAATTATTACTCAGAAATTACAGGGATTCCCATGTTCCCCACCTCCCACACCTCCCACAACATCCTACACCAACATCCTTCATCAGCGTGACACATCACCCGCAATGGATATACACATCCTGGGGTCTTGCCACCAAGCATAGACCGCATTTCACATCATAGACCACCCTCTCTCCCACACAGTTCTGCGTGGTATATGCTGATGCAAAATGGCCTACATCTGTTGCCGCAACGCCACTCATGACAACCCCCAAGTCCCGAAAAAGCCCCTGTATTTCAACTGCCCCTCCCCTCCCTGCCCAGAAAATGTCCAGTGGCCACCGTCTCCACCTCACTGTTACAATATCTTCCATTGCTTGAATCACAATATACAACTGAACACCGCCAAGTCCATTCTAGTCCATAGCTCCTCCCCCAATCCTGGGGAGTTTGGGATGGTGATGTCCACTCCACCTCCAAGTGAGAGAGGGTTTATATCCCATGGATATGGTGGATGGGATTATCCTGCCTGCAGCTGCAGGCCCTCTCCATTCCTTGGGATGGCCGTTGCCCATAGTCGTCTCCTAGCCAGGTGACTTGGATGAGTCCATTGAGCTGTAGGGTAGTTGCAGCTGCACCGAGATTGCAGGCACAGCTGGCACATAGGTAGGCCAGAGGCTCCAGTCTCTGGAAGTACACCTAAAAACTCCAGCATCACATATAGGTTTGAATAGAAGGGACTGATGGACCATGTGCAGGGAGGACTTATTTGAGTCCGACTCTGTCACTCTCAGGACACAGATTCCAAAGAGGAGCCCACTAATAAGGCATCAATCTCTGGGGCTATCCCCACTTATATAGGACCTGCGTGTCTCCAGAGCCCTCAGGAGCCCCTCTGTGTGGGTTGATATCCACTTTGGTATTCTATGAGATCCTACTGAGGTGTGCGTAAGCATTACCTCTGGGATAACCTCCCGGCTCTCTTTGAAGTCTCTTAGCCACATGAACTCATTTCTTTGTACTCTTTCCCCCTTTTATTCAAGGTCTTTTTCCAATCTTGTTGCCAGTTGGCACTTGGTATTAATCCCTCGTTGCTAGGGAGGCTCATCCCCAGGAGTCATGTCCCACGTTGGGGGGAAGGTAATGCATTCATATGCTGAGTTTGGCTTAGAGAGAGGCCACATTTGAGTAACAAGGAGGCTCTCAGATGGCAACCCTTAGGTGCCCCATAACAGTAGGCTAAGTTTCAATTATAATAGGAAAGACTCATAAGGCTAGTCCTCAATAACAAGAACCCATCAGTAAGCCATCCTCTTTTGCCAGACACTGCCTCTGCACTCAGGGGACTGTTGCTGCTCCCTTGGAGAATGTGGCAGAGCTCTCCAGGCTGGGAATTCAGATTCCCTCATTTATTGAGTGATTGTCTACCCTCTGTGACCACGCCCATCCCTTGATCATTTGAACAATTTTATATATCTTTCATGTATATTCAGATGAACTTACTCCCATGAATCCCCCATCCCAGATACCCCCCACCAATGAACTTCTGCAGCCCCCATTGTAACCCTTCTGTGATCCAAACCTTCCCTAGATCAACGCCATCTTGGTCTCCTAGAATGGCTTTTTAAATCACATGTGGCAACTTCAAGAATATCTCTGGCCTCTGTGCTATGGAAGATAGGGAGGTTTGTACACTTAGTTTCTTCCACCACCCTCTCACAGATTTGTATTACTTATAGTATTAATTTTACTATGTTGAGATTAATAACATTTACATTTTATTCTGCCATCAAAATTCTTGACATTTTTATTTGTGCCTTATACTTAAAGGGATTTGGCGTTCATTATCAGTTCTTTTACCTCAGCTTCTTTATTCCTGAATCCTATTTCAAAGCATCTCTCAGCTGACTGTATTTCATTGACATAATTTTTAGAAGAGCTTTGGGTAATATGTCCACTGAATTTTTGCACACTTGAGAATGTGTCTCTTTACCTTTGTAGTTGAAGGATAATTTGATTAGGGATAAAAGTTAGGATTACATTTTGTAGACACTTTTCTTTGTTTTCTGACATTTTAAGTATTACTGTGGAAAAGTCCAAGGAAAGCCTGATTTTTTTTTTTTTTTTACTTTGAACGTTGCTTGCTTTTTTGCATAGACTTTCCAAAAAATTCCATTTTTATTCATAAAATTCAACAGGTATACCAGGTATACCAGGATATCCTTCAGTGTATATCATTCTGAATTGATTTTTCTCTTGGATAGGCTTGGCTTTTTCAATCTGCAAATGTTGGTCTTCATTTCCAAACAGTATCTTCTAATACATTGTTTACTATTTACTTAATTCTGTTTGGTCTATTTTCTTTCTTAAATCCAGTTGAGCCTATGACATCTTCTTTTTTCCCATATCAAATCTAACTATAATTATTTTTATATCACCGTATTTTTCATTTTGCATTGTGTGATTTCTTTAGATTATCTATGCAGTCATGCTTTTCTTTTCTTTTTTGTATTCTCCAAACAGTTTTCATCTCTTCCATTCATTTTTTGATCACTTCCAGCTCCATATTTCTCTCCTCTAAATAAATACATTTTTATTTTGTACTCTTGACTGTCTCCTTAGAGCTCTTCTTCTGAAAGGACATCGCATCAGTTTTCTCTTGATGCATAATGATATTACTGCAAACTTAGTGGCTTAAAACAATATATATTTGCCATCTGTGAGTCAGAATATTTGCCATCTGTGAGTCAGAAGACGGACACCTATCCTATCACCACCTCCAAGGAGGGAATCCCAATCTGCTCCCCTGATTGCAGGTGCTGAGGTCACCAATAAAGGCAAGATTCACACAGACATTGGATGGAACAATGGTTATTCACATGGAGAAGAGAAAGAGCAAGGTCAGCTTCAATAGTGGGTGTGGGCCCTCCATGACCACTGGCCAAGGCAGAAAGATGGTCAATGCACATGCCCCCGTGCTTGTGTTGTAGGGGAAGGATGCTACTCCCTCCCCCACCAGGAATAGATATAAAATATGGGGGGTGCAGGCCGGTACCATAGAACATATACTTAAGCCAAACTAACTCCACCGAATGTTTGCATATGCTTGGAGCAAAAGGGGAAGGAATGTGCCAGCCAGCAGGGCACTTTCTGCTAGGGGAAGTGTTTTACCTCCAGGCACTTTCAAGAAGAAAGTCAGCCCCCATTTATCAGGCTGATGACTGTCAACATGGCATGCCAACCTGGTTTCTTTTTCAGTTCCACCTCCGCTGGAACTAAACATTCCACTTCTCCTGAGGCTTCTCTAGGCCTCTAGACTTTGACTCTAGTCAAAGTCTTTCAGGATCGTGCCTTTTACGCTGAGAGAAATCTGTTATGCTTCAGCTTTCATCAGCTTCCTCTCAGATTTCAGTTCATTGCCCAGTAAATCTGCTTCCTGTTTTGTAATTCAGGGTTTGTAGTGAGTTCAAACTAGAGGATTTCTGGGTTGACCGAGAAAAAGATTTGACCACTAGATGACAGTAGCACACAAGCTACGTTTTGTCAGGTTTGCAAGGACAGGAGCAAGACCTCACAACTAGAAACCTTCCTGCTGCCAGTGGCACAACGGAGCCACCAGAGGTGAAGTAGGGCAAGGGAAAACTCCCAAACTCCTGGGAGACAGAGAAAAAGAACCGGGGGTGGGGGGTTGGTCACATGTCTAGGTGTTACAGAGTCAGCACAAGGGGGAGTCTCTGGGCCAGAGGGCCCTGAGAGGCTGAAGAGGCATGTGGCCTTCTAAGTGCACAGTTTTATCTTAGTACCTGAGAGCAGATGTTGGACCAGTTTCACGGGATATGCAAAGCAGGGTAACTCTAAATGGCTAGAAATTGCTTATCTGTGCTGTTTTTTAAGAGTGTGTGTTTTTTGTTATTGTTGTAAGCAATTGGAGGTATAAGCGTTTGAATCTGGTGCCTGTAGATTTTTCTAATGGTCCAAGGCTGCTATGAAAAGAAAACAGTACACAGAGCAGCACTACAAAGAGGCCATCTTTGGCTCATTTATATAACAGAGTCATATTCATTTTTCTTAGTTCATTGAACATGCTGGGTTTTTTTCTACTTCATTATTTTTTATCTTTTCATTATTGATGGTTTTAAGGAGGGGAATGACATAAAGATGTCATTATTTTGCCATCTTTAACTAAAAACTTCTCCTGAACCATCTTTAAGAATTTTAACGTAATTATTTAAGCTCTACTTCTATAAAATACAGAATTGATAGTAAAATGACATTTTAAATTCTTTCTACTTGATACAATTAATTTAATAAACTTCCCCCTTCTCCAACTTTTCAGTCTTTGTTAATATAATATGAAATTTAAATATAAAGTGTTATTATATTAATATTTTATGTATCTTTCCTGTTAAGAATTATGATGTTTGCATTCAGTTTATAAGCAGATTTGAAATAGTTTTTGAGATATCACTCTTTTGCCAAGTTTTGGTGCTTGCTGTCAGTCATTTCAAACCCTGTGTCCTTAGCTCTTAATTTTGCTTTGCATTTCCCTTTTTGGAGAGATATTAAGGCATTAACTTTTTAAAATTATACAAAAGTTGTCTGATAGCCCTGCATATCTGAAAGTGTCTGTCGCCTTTATACATCATTGACTACATAGATTGGCACAAAATTCTTTGGTTAAACCTTTCCAGCCCCACAGCAGTCAATATAGGCTAGGATACATTGTGTTAACAAAAGACACCTCAAATTTCAGTGCCTGTATCCCCAAAGCTTTACTCCCCCCCCCACTAATAAGTATGTTGTTGCTTTAATAATCAGAAAAATATAACAGAGCTTTAAAACTTTCACATCTATTTCCATGTCATTGGTTTTGTGTGGGAGAAAACACAATTGGGCAGAAAAAGGGAACAGTCTTTCCAGGGGTACTGACCTGAGAATAGCATCACTGATTGCTAGAGACAGCTTTGTAGTGAGGACTAGCTCAGGATCCAGGAGGTGGTGCTTGCCACTTTCTCAGTAACCTTGGGCAAGATGATCATTGGGCCTAAAGCTCAGATGCTCACCTGTGAAATGGAAGCCAATGTATCTGTCCTGCTTTCTTTACATAGGTATTGCCAAAGCTTTACTTTTGATCACTCTACAACCTCATTGGAGATTGGCTACAGCTATATTTCACATCACCTTCATATCGGCACCTAAGCTAATGGAGCATCTAAACATTGTTGGTTGTTGTGACAGTTTGATATTATTTATGAATCACCAAAAAAAGAGAACAATTATGTTTGTAAACTGGTCTTTTCCTCTTGGTGTGATACCCCTTGATTGTATTAAATTCAAAGGTGTTAAGTTTATATGATAAAAGATTAGGGCTTTGATTCGACCATGTCGGTAGGGTGTGCCCCCTTGGTGGGCTGGTATAAATGGACACTCACTCAAGAAGACACAGGGGAAGAGAGAGAATTCCATAGATGCCAGAGCAGAGAAAGATCAAACAGCTAAAGCTTTGGGGAGAGATGGACCATTTGCCTGATAGCTTACAGCTGACCCTGGGAAGACAGATGACTACATAGATGGGCACAAAATACAGGAAGCCCTGAGAGACAAGCCCAAAGGGAGAGCCCGAACCCTTGCAGAGATCAGTGACTATCTTGCTTCAATATGTGGCAGCTGACTTTGGTGAGAAAGCAACCTTTAGTTGGACTCTTTAGGGCCTTGTAACTGTAAGCTTTTACCCCAAATAAATACCCTTTACAAAAGCCAACAGATTTCTGGTGCTTTGCATCAGCACTCCTTTGGCTGACTAATACAGTTGTGCTGGCAAAAAGAGTACCAATATGCTGGCTCTCAAGTTTCTGCTCAGAAGTGACACTGTCAAATACACTTGCAGTTTACTAAGCAAGTCACATGGTCAAGCCTGCTATCAATAAGGCAGGAAGTACAATCCTACCCCAGAGATGGGCAGCAAATAATTGTCAACAATAATGCGATTTACTATATACTCTGAATATCACAGACATTGCTCCATTTATACCGGTTTTTTCATTTATAAAGAAAAAGGTTAAATGAAGACTACTACAACAGAGAGAGGAAACAGGAGTAGAAATAAGTATAGGGGGAAGATAATCATTTTGGTTTTAGAGAGAAGAGTATGAAGTATCTAGCAGGCAACTGTATATGAGGGAAAGGTCTGGGTTGCGGATATAGATTTATGTAATCAATGTTCAGAACTGAATTCTTAAGAATTATTGAAAGGAGCAGTGGAATGGTGAGTGGCACCTTGGAGAACAGTAACTGTCAGGGCCAGCCACGGGAAATAGACCTGGTTAAGGAAACAAGAAGAATAGGCAGAGAATTTGATGAGCCAGGATGATGCTATCACATAAACCAAGGGAGTAGAGAGTGCCAGGGTGAGAAAGCATCAGCATTGCCAAAATAAGGACAAAGAACCTCTAATGTTAAATGGAAAATATTATTCGATGTTGGCATTAGGAGGTCATTGGTGACTTTGGTAAGAGCAGTTTCTTCAGAGTGGTAAAGTTGGAAGCTAGTAACAGGCATTTGAAGAATGAGCATTAAGAGTTTGAAGAGAGAAGTGGATGGAGTATAGACCACTACTTTGAAAAGTTCAGAGGAAAAATAATAGAAGTGATGGGGATATTTTTCTCCCCATTGGAATGACCAAGGGACTTGGAAATATTTAAAGGATCAGAAATTGTACTCTAAATATGTGTGTGTGTCCTTATATATATACATATTCATTCTTATTTTATAAATAGATGGATATATAAGATAAAATTGCTTGAGCTTTAAAACCAAAATCAACAAAGTTATGATTAAATAGTATAAATCCATAAATTTAGATTCATTTAAAGACAAATTAAAGTTTGATATTATATATGTAATATAATTGATTTTATGTAACTTAGTTTGGATTCAAAATGGTTTAATTTCTTGACAGAGCAAAATACAGAACTCTATTTATTGGTGACTGGTTCTGTCTTAACCATCTACTATAAAACCCAAGCAACTGAGAACATAAAACAAACAAACAAAGAAAAAAAACATAAATTGTGTTTTGGTTGGAAATTTCAAAAGTACAGTAAAAAAAAAGAACTTTTAAAAAGGCATATAACAATGGCAGAAATGTCAAGAGATAAGAAAAAACAAAAGAGGAAGCACAAAAACATCTCAGTAATAGAGAAGATCTAGAAAAAATTAGGTCAATGTTTAGCTTCATTCATAGTTTCATCCCAATATGATATAGTCTTGATGACAGAACTCCCCAAAATTTGCAAGCATTCTGATTAGGATAGTTGCGCCCATTAGGCAACCTTGAAAAAAAAAAGTATGTTTTCTAGTCTTTTCATGACAAAGGAAAGAAGTAGGAAAAAAATAATAAACAAATTAGTGTTCCAATAATAGAAAATAGTATGTGTTTAGAATTATGAATAAGACAGCTTATTCAATTCATCCTATTCATTAGTACACTTCATTAAGTTATGCCTGTTCCCAATTACTTGATTCAAAACTTTTCTATTATGACTTGAATATTTTTTGTAACAGAATAGTGATGCCTAACTTGGAACAATGTTATTTCTGCTCAAAACAATTTAACCTTGCATTTTTTCACTTTCATGAGTTTGATTTTATATATTATTGAAAGGAGAAGGAATGTGAACATAAGCTTCCCTTTCTGATAAAAATCCAGGATTCCTTCAACTATAACCAACAAAGTGCTTCATGTCCAATTCAGTGCTATCTTGATCAGTTTTCAGCATAGCAAAAAATCTGTTTATGGGGTTTGAAAGTACTTTAAAAATATCCAATCTGTTCCATAGACAATGATGTAAAGAGCATATTTCTCTAGTGTTTTTTTTGTTTGTTTGTTTGTTTGGGTTTTTTTGTGTGTGTGACTAAGTCAATTTTTACCAGGATACAATAAAAAGCCAAACAGGGAAGTGGATGTGGCTCAAGAGATTGAGCTCCTGCCTATTACATGGGAGGTCCGTGGTTTGGATCCCGGTGCCTCCTAAAGAAGACAGCGAGCTGGCGCGACGGGCAGGCATGGCAAGCTGACACGACGAGATGATGCAACAAGAGATACAAGAAGAAACAACATAATGAGAGACACAACACAGCAGGGAGCAGAGGTGGCTTAAGCGATTAGGTGCCTCCCTCCCACATCAGAAGTCCCGGGTTCAGTTCCCGGTGCCTCTTAAAGAAACAAAGAAGACAAACAAACAAACAAAAAATCAATGTGTCATCAAGGTGATGCATTCTCTAAGAAGTATGTGGCATTCTGGGGCAGGTTGCTGACTGATCTTTGGTCCTTGGGTTTTAAGATAAATAGCAATGAACATTTCAGCCACCGCTGGCCTCTCACTTCTCCTATGAGTTCCACTGACTTCCAGTTTCTGGCTGCTTCCTCTCTCTGTGTCTGAATTTTATTCTGATTATAAAGACTCCTGTAATAGGAATGGGACTCATCCTGATTCATTTGGGCCACACTTTTAATGAAGTAATTTCATCACAAGACCTATTTCCAATGGCTTCACACCCACAGGTATAGACTGAGATAAAGAACATGTTTTTCTGTGGTTCATAGCTCTGAGCCACCATACTTGCATTTCTGTAATGGAAAATTAAGTTGATTATCTTTCTATGTGCATATTTTCCATCTGCATATCTTTTAGTCTGTGTCCAGTCTTTGAATTTGTAACTATTTAATAAATGGAACTTTTCTTTTCCTATTATTATGCTTTGAGTGTTCTTTTCATATTCAGATTTTAAGTGATATGATATAAATGGGATTTGCAAATATATGTCCTTGACTGTAATTAGACTCTTCAATTTCTGGAATGTCTTATAGACAGACACATGTTTACATATAATAAAGTCTAATTCATCACTTTTTTATTTTATAAATAGTTTTCTCAGCCATAACTTTTTCATGATTATTGTTTGAATTTCAATGTCATAAATGTTGCAAACTCCCCCACTCCCACCCCAAAAAAAGAAAACAAACATATACAGCAAGTACAAACAATGAGGGGTGGGGAGAAATAAATAAAAAATAAATAATCTTAAAAAAATAAAAATAAAAAGCCAAACAGATACAGTCACTGTCCTCATTGAATTTACAGACATAAGTCACATAACAACACATGAAGCTATAAAATTTTATCTGTGGTGAATGCTATGAAGGAAAGCTTATGTGGTTCTATGAGAGCTTTAAATGGTGGAATTTGTGACTTTGATAGTTCAGGGAAGGCATCTTTAATGTAGGCGAAGAATGCAGGGACAAAATTTCCAGGCAGAAGGAACAGACTGTGCAAAGGCCCTGTGGCAGAGGGAGCATGCCAAGGAGGAGGGGCTGAAAGCAGGCCAGGGAGGCAATAGAAGGCAAGGAATCACCTGTGAGGCGAGAGAGAGGTCTGCAATAGACCAACAATGACAGTTTGTTCTGGCATGGTTGATCTATCAGAAATTTGAAAGCTACTGAAAATTTGAGAGCCACTGAAAACTTGGAAGTGGTAACAATTGATTGGAAGGGGTCCAAGTGAATGTGGGCTAGCCAGATAAGTGGTTATTGCAGTGGTGAAAGTGAGGCTAAGGTAGTGCCAGAGAAAATGGAAGAAGGGTCATATTTGAGAGAAATTTAGGAAACAAAGTGGACAGTACTTGGTAGTAGATTCAATGCAGGGTATGAGAGAACATTTTGAGGTTTCTGAGTAAAAAACAGTATACCACCTAAGGAGAAAGTTTAAAACACGATTTCTGGACAAATCCAAGGATTATTTATAGCACTTGAGGACAGGAGCAAATGCTTATTAGACTTTATGTGAACTATCAAGAATGATTTGTGTACCCCATTAGGTCAGAACTATGTACTCCTTTACCATCCCATAGAATCCTCCGTTACAGTTTTAAGACTTAGCAATTTCTGGTTAGAAGTGAGCTCCATCATAACAGACATGAGGTCTTACTTATATCTCTTGTAGGCAATCAAGTTTCTGACACAGCAGCCACTCAAATATTTTCATAGTGAAAATATGAATTCAAATTCAGACTTTGAATTTTTAATTTTCCAAATCATTTTAGTGTGGTTATACATTTTATAAACAAAATATCTTCATATAAAACTTGCCAAATGCAAAAATCCCATTTAAAAATTTATTTCCTCACTTACATTTTAGCCACAAAAGTAAATACAGTTTTAACTAAATGTGGCTAAATTAGTGATATGATCAGATTTAATCTTTGCTTGGCTTTCAAATAATGCTAACAGCAACCATATTTTAGTATAGAATAAGTTCTATGCTTCCACATAGAAGACCGATTATGTCACCCAGCTCAGTACTTTTTAGCATGATTAAAGAATATCTGGAATAAATCAATTGTGATTCCCGGAAATTTATTATCTTCTTACAGACCTATTAAAAGACCAAATAAATATTTCATTCGGATCAGCAGATGGCAGTGTTTTACTTTATTTTGTTAGAGGTTTCTCTCCTAAGTCCTGAAGGGCAGTTTTTATTTTAGAATTTCACTAAATCTCTGAAATAACATATTATTTTGTTAACTTTATGCTTTTGACCATAATAAGTATTATAGGACAGGGCTGGTATAGAGAGTCAACTTGAACTTTTAAAAATTCTTTTTCAATTTGCCTCTTGTTTTATTGCAAACAATTATTCTCATTTTTGTAAACAACAGAAAAACCCAGTTGCTTTTAGTTTATTCTTTAGCCTTATTTATAAGAAAGATTAATACTGGACAGCAATTCTGGAAATGAAATTTAAATTATATTTAAACTAATGTGGCACCCTTAAAAGTTTTATTGGGCTTCAATTTCCCACCTGTAAGAGAAATACTTTCAACTCTAAAGTTTTCAGAGTTGAGATTGAACCAGGAGATTTGGGTTTTATTCAGAGTTCCAAAAGTATGCACTAAATGACCTATAATAAGCCATATGAAAATTTTTTTTTGCTAAAAAAATTTTATGAGTGAAATAAATCTAGTCCGTATACTATTAAATTTGTAAAAATATTATAAAGATCCATATTCTGGTTTTTAAAAGTCTGAAGTCTCCATAAAAAAAATAAGGAACTGAAAATCAGGAAAGGCTTCAAACTTGAGGTAGAAATACAATCCATTAATGATGAAGTATTTTTAAAAAACATGTTTCTTTTATAATCCTGATCACTATGATGAGCAAAAGGAAAAATTGTTACTCTTCAGTTTCCTCATGTATTCATGTTATTAATCAGAAATGTAAAGAAGCTTTATGTTGTATTATTTACTTCAGGAAAAAAAAAAATCATTAAACCAACAACCCCCAAAACAAAACATATGCTCCAGTACCTCCTTGGAATGTATTTATGAGAACAATAAAAAAAGTCTTTAATTGGAACTTTTCTAAAAACATTTCTCACCAATTAGTGTGCAGTAATGACTCTAAATGGCTCTGTCTCAGGGACAGCTCATCCGTTAATTACAAGGAGTTCTCTAATTTGAGGAGTGAAGAATGATACTAAACTTCTATCAGTGCAGATGAGTATGATTTATCATTATTCACTTGATATTTTAGACAGCCATTCACAAGATGAAGGCATGGAGCAAAAATATTGTGATTTCCAAAGAACAGAGATGGAGAATAAAAATGAACAATTACCAAGACTACATTCTTGTACGGAATGTGTTTTGTTGTAGTCTTTCAATTCCCATGATCTTCAGAGACTTTCATTTACTTGCCCAGTTTCTTTTCCATCTGGTTCTTTCAAACAAGGAAAAACAATATGGTAATTATATTGCTGTACTTAATAGCCTGGGATAATGGAACTATATTTAAAATATACTAGTTAGGTAATTTAGTAGTTTAGTAATTTGAAGATATTTCAAGTGAATCTTTAATTCCCTTTTAATTCTTGTGCTTCAGCATAATTTAGCATTGTTTTCAGGTAATAAACAACCTTAAAACTCTATAATTTACTTACATTTATCTCTGGGATGATTTCTGCTGGCCCAAGTTTAAATTACTTATTTAGTCTGAAAAGTAAATGCACAGGAAATAATTGTTGAAATAACAAATTGTCAATACATATTATTCTAACAATTTTCCAAAACTTTTCTATTATATTTTTATTTCTTACTTTTAAATAAATACACATTTTTCATGAACCGTTTATCTCCATCTTCCTTCATTTAAAGTTATTCTTTGCTTATTCACGTTCATAGAATTTTCAAACATATTAAAAGCAAATATAGCTTTGTTTATCTGCATACTGTAACAGATAAACTCTTCATTGTTCTCTACAATTACTCTATTCATGAATTTTAAGTTGGGGACCAGGCTCCTGGTGCACAACTGTTTAGAAATAACCCTTCATGTTTGTTCTTCTATTCCCAGAGGAGTTTGCTGCACATGCCTAGATCCCTTTCCATCTGGCCTCTGCACAAAGGGTTTGTTCCACTTTAAAACAAATCTTTGTTTTATAAAGGACCTTGAGTTTATCTGAGAGTGAATACATATGAAGCAATAATCATGTTGCAGGAGAACCTGATCTGACCATTTGTTTTTTATACCTGAACCTTAAGATGATGGAGAAACTACTCTTAGCTGGCAACAACAAAGACTAAAGAAGGTAAGAGCTGTAATGGTGACAAATCTGAAAAAGAGTTGCAAAAAAGTAAATGTGAAATGTTTGATTTCTCCAGATACTATCTATTTTACAGTGCTTATGTTCATATGGCTTGAGTAAAAAAGACAAGTCCTTGCTGCATTTATTTTTACGTATATTGCTGAAATTTTTTTGTGAGATTTTCCGTTTGTAAGACATTAAGAAAATTGCTGTATTTGTAATACAGATTTATCCATGAACTTCATTGCAATATATTTTTATTTTTCAACAGAAACATTTATTTATTATTACAGTATCAGTGTAGAACTCTTCTTCCTTTAGTGTAAAAATCACGACAAGTTTCCTGAAACCAAATAGTTAAGTGAATATCTTCCTTTTAAAAATCATGATCACAAAAGACTGAAAAAAAGCATTCACAGGTGCACACACATATACCCATACTCATATTCACATAGAAGTGCTTTGTTTTCAATAGTTTATTCCAAAATGTATTAAAGTTGTCTCAAAGACTTTATTTGGGAGCTTGAGACAATGATGCAGGTTGTTGATTTCAAACAGAAGAATTGTTGGTAATGAAAGATAGCAACTGAAATCTGGAACCTATTGAGTACAGATTATTTTTGTGAAGATCAAAGAAAAATAATAGAGCTTTGCTTTTTCCTTCATCCCCCCCCCCCCATATAGAATACAAATTTTCAAAGGGCTTTGATATATGTAAATTTGTAACTGCAGACTCTTACATTTGAACTGCTGAAGAGAGTAACTTTTGAACACATCTGGTCATCTCATTCTGAAAGGGCAAGGTGCTTTTCTTGTTGGCCACTTACCCAAAGAAGCAGAAACTGTAACCCCTAAAGTGCTCATATATACTATCGCTTGTGTTTGTCAGCAGTCCTCAACCTTGAGCAAATATTTACGAATGGATCCATTTTGCCAAAGTGGCTAAAAGGAGACAGCAAATCCAGCTTGCTTCATCTTTATTAGAGGAAATCTTTAAGCTTCTGTATATTGCAGTGTTAGGAAAAACAAGTTTCCCATTAGAGCGATGTTATTACCACTTCCCCACTCTAAGCCTGTCTGAGGGAGTCCACCCACATCTGCTGACTCAGTTTGCCTCCACTGCCAGAACTGAGACCTGCCCAAATTGTCCACTCGGTTGTTGAACAAACAATAGAAGTGCAAAGCGAAGGTCAGCTATCAGTTCTAAGCTTAACTAAAGCGTAATTATTTGGTGCAAAACCTGTGTGTTTGGACTGCAAAGGTACAAATAATGCCTTGTACAGGAAGGAAAAGAACCTAAAATCGTAGGCGACCGACTCAAGGTCAGGGAGGGAAAGCAACATTTAAGCCTGGGCTCTTCAACAAATCGGTCCAACAATGGACCGGAGCCACATGTAGAAAACCATCAAGTTTCAAAGCTGCGTAGTAAAATAGCTAGCGTGGGCAGTTCTTTTGTACTCCAGCTAGAGTAAAATTAAAGCAGTCTTCTGTTTTTCCATCGCTGTCTGACAGCATCCAGCAAATGCGTGTAGGGTTAAAAGGATACCAGAACCCAGTTGCTATTTCTTTGCGGAGTCTTTGGAAAAACTGGAACTGTAGAGAGTGAGAACCGCGGGAGAGTGGGGGAGAGGGCTGGGAGAGGGCAAGGGGAGCAGCCGTGTGCAGGGAGAGGGAAAAGAAGCCGAGTGCGTGTGCGTCGGCAAGGGAAGGGGGAAGGCGCAAAAAGAGTGAAAACGGGTGTTAAACTCAAGCCAAGTGATTCCAGCGCCCGCTGCCTGCAAAAGGGGGCGAACCCCAGCCGGTAAGGGTGGGGGGAAAGCGGGAAGCAGAGAGAAGGGAAGGAAGTAAGGAAAGAGGAAGGAAAGGCAGGAGGGGAAACAGCAAGAGCGGCTGCAATTTCTGCGGCCGGCTCAGTAGGAGGAGCAGGAGAGGAAAGAGGAGGATCCAGAGTCAGTCAGTCAGCCAGCCAGCGGGAGGTGGAGAAGGCAGGAGGAGGAGGAGGAGGATTAAAGATGGCCACCAACAGCTGCGGGAAACGGCAACAACCCCACACTTTCTGGGATGGTCCCTGCGGGTCGGCCCGGCCTTGATGGAGAGGAGAAGTCAGAGAAGCCCCGAGGCTGAGGCGGCGGCGGCGGGGACCCAGAGAGGAGGAGGAAGCGGCGGAGCAGTGACCCGGACCGGAGAAGGGAAAGGCGGCGGCGTCGCTGCCCCGGCCGCCTAGCGCTGCTGCCCGCCTGGCGGACTGGTTCTTGCACCTCGCGGCCGCAAAATTAAGCCGCGACCCCGTCCCCCGCAGCGGGGGTCCCGGGCTCCGCCGCGCACGCCGCGCCCGCCAAGCCCTCCCCGTCGCCAGCGCGCCCCTGGCGCGTAGCTCCGGCCCCCGCGGTCCCTGCTGCGGGGCCAGGCCCGCCCGCGCCCGCTCGCCGGTGAGTGCCCCTGCCAGCGTCCCCGCGCCCCGCGCCTGCGGAAGGCGGCGCTGCCGGCTCCCAGCTCGCGGGGGCCGCTTTGTTCACGCGGGGCGGAGGCGCTGCCCGCTCCGGGCCCTGAGCCCGCTGTCCCCGGGGACAGGCCGCGGCCCAGCTGCTGTCCTCCCCGGGGACCGCGCTGTCCCGAAGCCGCAGCGGCCCGGGATGGCGTCCTGGCTCGTGTGTTCCGCTGCGGCCTGGGGAGGGCACCGTCGCGGTCGGGTCGGGGTCCGGGTCCCGGGCGGTGGGCGGAGGGGAGCGATGCTGGAGTATTTTGGGGGTTGGGGGAGGAGAGGGCTGGACATTACCATCAAATAAGCGGTGGAGGCGTAACCTGGCGGTCCTGGGCACTCAGGGATGAGGGTCAGGGTCAGGCTCCGGCCCCTCGGTCCCCGGAGCTCCCCGCGCCCGGGCTCAGTCGAGCGAGGCCTCCGTGCCTCGGGCGCTACCTCCCGGGCTGCGGCCTCGCCTGGCGTATTCCCGAGCCCCGCTCTGTCCCACGCCCGATGCTGGAAACCCTTCGTCTAAGGACGCAACTGGAGATGCTCCTGGGGTGTGTGTCTGTTTACCCTCTTACTCTCGTACGGGGGATGTGGTGGCACCACATACATTCACAGCCATAGTGCGATTTAAAAAGCAGATGTGACCTTTCCGACCAAAAGCCATTTGGCCGATCTGGTAGACTCAGGTGAAGCGTTTCATTGATTTCTACCATTTAATTCTGATATTTACAGTACTAGGTGTTCATTTCACAGAAATCTGATAAAACCGATTGAAAGGATGTTTACTATATATATGAACTCTTATATTGACTTACAGTACCGTAAAAATGATTGTTTTCTGTGGGAAAATGGTGATAATGCATAGGAAAAACTATATTTTTGCTCAGTAATGGGCGTGAGCTGGTTAGTGCCAATTGGTTATTATGTAGTCTGAAACCAAGCAATTAAAAAAGAAAAAACCTTTTGCAGCGTATTTCCAGGTTGGTATTTGTTAACAGGTTTAGAACAGTAACTTCCCACCATCAGGTTATGTAACAAATAAGCATAACATAAAACAGAACCAAAAATTTATTGATTTAGGAAAAGAGCAACTAGACGTGGTATTAATACATAAGTACTATAAAAAAATATCCCCCCTTTTAAAAGAAAAATAAAACTTTTATCACGGACTCTTTAAGTGTAGGAATTACTTTCATATGTTTTTATATTTAAACATATACGTTGCATTAGACTCTTGAAACTCTTATGATACTTGAGCATCAGTAGTACATGTTATACTTTGAACCATTCTTAAGCTGCTAGAAATATAGGTTTCTCCTGTATTTTTGAGTTGAAATAGTCATGTAAAAGTATTATACTTCTAACTTAAAATTTCAGCAAAAAGGAGATATGAAGTAGAAAACATCTGATCTTATCTGCAAAATCTGTTTTTTTAGAAGAGTAAATGAGACATTATTCAGTATTAGTTGGATTCTCTACTTTGAAAATTCTTATATTCCACTACTGAACTTTGCAATTTTGAGAGTTTACATCAAGAGTCCTTAACTTCACTCATGTGCTTCAGAAGGTCCTTGAATCCCTAGAAATCATATGCTGACTCTGGCATATATTTGCATTTTTTCTGGGTAAAGAGTTCTTGGAGTCATGACATTTTTTAAAAGGGTCTGGGTCCACAAAAAATTTTGAACCACTGGATTTATAATTAAAGAATAAATCTCATATTTGGAAAGTTAAAATTCTTAGAGAAGATTAGATTTAATAATGTGTGGCTTTCACTTCCAGTTATGTCTAAGAAATGTTTGAGTTTACCATAAAGAAATTATTTTTGTATGCATTCCCTCCTTGAAAACCCAAGAAAATGTTAATCCCGTTTTGTAGATAAGGAAATAGATGTTTAGAGAGGTTTGCTCAAAATCACACAGCCACTAGCAGAACAACGTTTGAACCCAGAATGTCTTGAAGTCAGTCAACATTCCTAATAACAAGGCTATACTAAGGATTTGAGTCAATGATAGCATTTGGTTGATTTTAAAATTAGTAATTTATGTTTTAGTTAAAATTGAAAAATGTATCTGAGATTATCATAATGAACAATATCTTGTGAGTTTAGAGCCATGGACTCTGAGTAGGAAGGCCCTTAATGATACCAGGCTGTCAATGAAACCAGTCTGGCAGGCATCCCACCCAGTGTAGGGTCATTTCTACAGCATCCTTGGTGGGATCAAACAGCCTCTGACTTTAGTACTTCCTATGACTTACAAGTTCATTTCTTTCTTTTCTTTTCTTTTTTTTTTTTGACATTTTAAGTCTTTATCTATTGATGTTAAGTCAAAATCTGCCTTCCTGATATTTCCACTAATTTCCACTTCTTTCTTCATATGTATGAGGCATTTGTCCATAAAAAATTAAGTGATAAAAGAATCTTTAATTTTTAAAAAAATCAAGCTTATTGAGGTAAAATTTACATGCAGGAAAAATTTGACAAATGTGTATAATTGTATAATCATATAGAACATATCCATCACTCCAAAAATTTCCCTCATGCCCCTTTGTAGTCATTCCTTTGCCCCTGTCCCTGGTCCCAGGCAACCACTGATCTGATTAATGTCCCTTTTGTTTTGACTTTTCTAGAATTTCATATAAATAGAATCATGCATGGTGTAGCCTTTTGTGTCTTCTTTTACTTAGCATAAGGCTTTTGAGATTCATCAAGTTGTTGCGTGTGTGAGTAGTTTATTCAGTGGTGTGCTAGTAAATGTTTTAACAATTTGTTTTCCAAAAAAGAAAAAAAAAACACCACCATGATTTGTAGTATTTGCTAATTACTGTAGTGTAAATATTCCCACCATGGTCTATATTAAGCTACTTAAGCCAGCTTGCAAAATTCCTGAACATTTAATTTAACGGTGGTCTCTCATGAACTAGTCCCAGCCAGCTCCAGCACACCATTGAGTTTGTTCATTTCAGTTGTTGAGTAGTATGGATGCATCACAATTTGTTTATCCATTTACCAGTCAGTGGACATTTGAGTTATTTCCAGTTTGGGTCAATTATAAATAAAGCTGCTATTAACATTTGGGTGCATGTTTTTGTGAGAGTTCTATGGTAGTGTATGTTTAACTTTATATGGAACTGCCAAACTTTTTCAAAATGGCTGTACCTTTTTGCATTCTTACTAGCAATGTATGAGAGAGTACAAGTTTCTTTGCATCCTCATAAGCATTTCATATTGTCAGTCTCAAAAATTTTAGCCATTTATTATGTGTGTAGTGGTCTGCTTTAACGTTTTTGAAATTTTAATTCTTATTTTCTGTAGTATTTGGACCTATATTGGATGTTTATGATAGATGCTTCTAATTTTTTTCCCCTTGGTCATCAGTTATGATCTCACTATGAAGGCTATATATAGCTCTTAAAGTAATTTCTTGAGCTGCTTATTGTGCAGTTGCCTTTCATGGTGTTAAAACTGCATATTTTTAAAAGACTTAGTGAATTGTTCTAATGCTAGGCTGTTGACTTTTTTAACATGGCATTTTTTTTTAAAGTTAGAGAAATAAAATTTAGTTTTTTTAAGTAACAATTTAGAATTTTAAAAAATTCTCAAAAATTTTCCTAATGCATTTCTTCAACTTTTAGTTGGACTTAAGAAAAAGCTACTAAGAAAAATGTGTAACTATTCTAATCTTGTACCAGTATGCCAATACTTTGTTTCGAAGGGACTTCACCAAGTTTTTATAAATTCATTGGACTGTTTTCTATTTTAAAATCTTGAGACTGTTAAATTGGTTACCATTCTTTCTGAAACCTCTGTGTCAAAGTATTACTTTTGAAACTTCTTCTAGTATTAGTGTGGACAAGAGGTTGAATAACATATACCTGGTCTGAACACTTAATTTTCAACAGTAAAATGCTATTTTACCCCCTTAGAATAATATGTAATTAATTGGGAAGTTAATATGAAATACAGCATTTAGAAGAGTATCCTTGTATAACAAGGAGTAGTGTTAGAGTATAAATATGAATAGCCCTGGTCCTTGTTTGAGTACCCTGTAATAATGGAAATAAGAGATATTTGTATAAGTCTTCTCAACAGTTCTCATAGAAAATGGAAACTTTGTTCAGCCATTGACTCATACATTTATTCATTCACACACATGCACACAAGTCTTGTGCATATTACATGTTTACAAGGTTCTTGTCCTAATAGGGCTTACAGTTAAGTGATAGAAATCCCTGAACAAGGTACAATAAGTGATGTATTAGAGCTGTAGATGCATGTAGGGAGGTGGCTGTGTGGGCATGGAGCTCAGATTTCAGGGTTGGAGTCAGAACTAAGTGTCGAAAGCATGTGAGGGGTCTAGAGATGAGAGGAAATATGTTAAATAGTAAACATCAGTAATATCGTTTTAAAACAACACAAATTTTTACTTTTAGTTTCATGCAAGGCAATCTATCAAATATGAGAATTAAGACAAAGGCCTGTAGGCCTCTAAGCCTACCCTTTTTTTTTTTTTTTTCCCTATGCCCAATCTTGCTCATACTTAGGAAGTTTAAAAGGGAGTTTTAGTTTCCTAGGCTGCTCCAGCAAATACCATGGAATGGGTTGGCTTAAATGATGGGAATGTATTAGTTTTGAGGCTGAGAAAATGTTCAAATCAAGGCATCATCAAGGTGATGCTTTTTTCCCAAAGACTGGCTGCTGGTGATCCTTGGCCCTTCTGCCACATGGCAAGGCACATGGTGGTATCTCCTGGTCTCTCCCTGGTTTCATTGATTTCAGCTTCTTGCTACCTTGGCTTTCTCTCTCTCTTCTGTATTCATTTTGTTTATAAAGGATTCCAGTAATTAGGATTAAGTCATTCATCCTGAATGAGGTGGGTCACACCTTAACTGAAGTAGCCTCATCAAAAGGTCCTACTTACAATGAGTTCATGCCTATAGAAATGATTTAACTTTAAGAACATGTTTTTCTGGGGTATATAAGTTCCAAACCATTACACAGGGGAGGTAAAACTGGGGATAAAATAAAGCATACATTTACTACATTATTGAGATTTTACTCTGGCAGTTTGCTTTTTTCTCATATTCGTAACTGAGATAATATAAACATGTGGTCTTTGAATTCATCCCCAGATCTTTTAAGAAGCAATAATGCAAAGTGGATTGTGGCATTCTGTTTGATGCATTTAGAAACTAATACTTGTTTAATATTATCATGTGTTCTAGTGATTAAATAAGGGTATTGACTTTTATTGCTACCAGCAAGCTTGTCAAGTTTTAATTGTTGTGTATTACTATGTGATAAATCTGAATGACATTTAGAAGCACTGATATTATTCTGGGGTATATGATGGTTTTTAGTTTTTCATGTGGAACAACAACACATTTGAAGGCCATTTTATTCTGGGATATATGATGGTTTTTAGTTTTCCATGTGGAGCAACAACACATTTGAAGGCCAATCACTTAAATTTAATTTAAACATAGTACATTTGTGGTATTTTCGTATCAAGCATACATCTTCTTTGCTTTCAAATTTTTTATTTTGAAATAATTTCAAATTTAAAGGAAAGTTGCAAAAGTAATTCAGAAACAATACCTAGAACTCCACCTTACCCCCACTCAGATACCCAGATTTACCGACTATTAGCATTTTTTGCCTGCCTGCCTCCCTCCCTCCGTGCCCTCCCCTCTGCACCATTGCCTTTCTCTATCTATCTATC
Source organism: Cabassous unicinctus (assembly GCA_029593785.1). NCBI lineage: Eukaryota > Metazoa > Chordata > Mammalia > Cingulata > Chlamyphoridae > Cabassous > Cabassous unicinctus. Next base: position 20,885 of record JAQZBX010026188.1, read on the forward strand.
TGTCTACTAAACATTTGAGAGTAGGTTAGATACATCATGCTTCTCTAGCACTTGCTGTTTCCAAATACATTTCCTGAGAACAAGGACACTCAGTGTGTCACCTTAAGTATAGCTATCAAGTTCAAGAACTTTAATATTGATATAAAGCATACAGTCTATATTCCGGTTTTTTCAGTTGTCCCAGTAATGTCCTTTTGGGAATTTTCTCCCCTATTAATAGATGCAGTCCAGGATCATGTATGCATTTAATTATCATTATCTCTTTAATCACTTTTTAAAATTATGGTAACATATATCCAATATAAACTTTTCCATCTTAACCGTTCCCAAGCATACAATTCATTGACATTAATCACATTCACAATGTTGTGAATCACCACCATCTATTACCAAAACTTTTCCTTCATCTCAAACAGAAACCTTGTATTCTTTATGTGTTAATTCCCAACCCCATCCTCCAGCTTGTCCCTACTTTCTGTCTATTCTAGTTATTTTATATAAGTGGAATCCTTTTGTGTCTGGCTTATTTCACTTAACATGATGTTTTTAAGTTAAACATGCATCTTTAATTCTCACTTAAAAAAAAAAATGAGCCCAAACATTACTATTCATATACAGAGTCATATATCCAATTGCTAGTTTTGACATATCCACTCATGTTCCACAGGCATGTCAAACTCAACATGTCCAAAACTTAACTCATACTCTCTTCCCCAAAATGTATTTCTTCCTCCTCCTGCCTTCTCAGTTTTCTGTTTGAGTGAATGCCGTTACCATCTACCTGTCACTAGATTGAAACCTGGCAGTCTTCAATCACGCCTCAGCTTTTCTTGTTTTCTACATCCAGTTAAACATCAGGTCCTATTGCTTTCCCATTCTAAATATTTCTCTTATTCATCGCCCCTCTCCCCTCCCCCCCCCATATACAAAGATCCTTTATTCAGGCATGTGTTTTTCTCCTCAAGTATTATAATAGCTTTCTAAGTCTTCTCCTGTATTCCAGTCTCAAATCTTTCCAGTATGCATTTTTTTCTGCTTAAAGTCCTTTAGTAGATCCTAAGACATTATGAAGAACTGTCAGTTATGCGGTCCTAATACCCTAGTCTTGCACACAAAGCTCTGTGTGACCTGGCTTTAAAGATTTGTGTGTCTGCTCTCTGTTGTGCACCATGCCAGGTGATGGGGTTATATCAAAGGGCTTAAATTCTAGTGGAGAAGATAGTTAACAAGTATATCCTATTGCCAGTTGGTAATAAGTGCCATGGAGAAACATAACGCTGGGGTTGGGGAGCACTGGAGTACTGGGTGTGTGTGGGGCTGCCCTTTAAGGTGGTCGTAAGAGGAGGCCTCTCTGTGAAGGTGCCATGTGAGTGGAGACTTGAAGGAATTGAGGGAGTGAATGTTTTAGATCTGAGAGAAGAGCAGGTGCTGAGGCCCGAAGCAGAAGGGTGCTTAGTGTGTTCAGTGGACAGCAAGGGGTCGGGGTGGAGGGAGGTGAGAGATGGTCAGAAAGGTGGCGGTGTCAGCAGCCCACGTAGGGCAGCCTAAGGACTTCTAAGCTAAGTAGCATTCCTGTCGCCTACTTGAAGTTTCGGACATATGCCATACTCTCCTGCCCCTGAGCCTTTCCTTCTATCTGGAATAGCACACGCTTGTCCCTTCCTGTGTGCCCTTAACACCCTTTGTTGTACCCCTTTTGTAACCCCTAATGACTGGTTTATTTGTTTGTCTCCCCTGCCTAGGCTGTGGTCCTGGAAGGAAGAGATGAGAATTTTTAAATTTCTGAATTCATACTTCTTTGAGTTTAATGTCTGTTGAGTTTATGGGATTGCTGAAAATGAGATTAATCATTGAATAAATGGGTATGAGAACCCAACAGTCTTAAGTAGTGACTGCTAGTTTATGTGGACAGAGACTCCACCTGTTTTGCTGACCACTGTGTATTTAGTGCTCAGGGCAGTGAGCTGTGTGGAATTGATTGTCACTAGATGCCTGGTGAATGATTGAGAACACATCTGTCCATGCACCTGCTTCGGTGCTCGCTCCTCTGCTTCCCTGAACCCCACAGACAAGCTTCCTCCAAATCCCTTAACATGTTTGCTGACAGTCTTATCCTCAAGTAAATCCAAATACTTAGGAAATACATTCATTCATACATTCATCATAAACAAAAGTAATAGTAATTTTTTAAAAAGCAGTAGTACAGAAATGTAGGTAATATTTGATTGCCAAACCTTGCAGAATGTTTCGGCTCATTTATACTTCTGTTATCCTTTCTTTTGGTGGGAGTTTTTTTTTTATGTTACTTTAATACCTGGCCCCTGAGTCTTTACCCCAGAATATCACTTTTATAAACAACTCAAGCAGGAGCCCTGCAAAGCGTGAGAAGTTTAGTACCAGAAATGAAGTCAACAGTATTTCTTAGCTTGTTTCATTTTGTTGAGCAGTTAATAGTTGGTTTATTTACCTGACTGTACTGATGCAGGGCTTTGGGTTCTTTGTTTTTTTTCAAATGTCAAGCCTAGCCAGACCTTCCAACCCTGGTAAATCTAGGCCCCATCATAGGTTTAGAACTGTGACCGGCAACTCCAGATGTAGGCGCCGACTCCCTCAATCTTTACACCTCTCATTCTACTTGCTGTTTGACCCCTCCATATTTGCATGTCTTTGAGCCTTTAGGGGAAGGACATTGGGAGATCCTAAGTACTGTATCTGTAGAAGCTGTAAGACTTTGTGACAAAACATTTAAAATAATGCCTATTAGTGATATGAGTCATTCTACCCCATTTCTGTTTACCCAAAAACCATTGTATCTAATAATGTCTTATATGTAATAGATCATAAATATTGCATTATTCATCTTTCATAGTGCTGTAATCCATTGTGATAAGTCTACTGATATTCCCTGCACTTTTTTAAAAAAAAGATTTATTTTATTTATTTCTCCTCTTCACCCCCCCACCCCCCTGTTGTTTTGCACTCACTGTCTGCTCTTTGTCTGCTCTTCTATGTCTGCCTGTCTTCTCTTTAGGTGGCATCGGGAACCAATCCTGGGACCTTGCAGCATGGGAGAGAGGCGCTCAATCTCTTGCGCCACCTCAGCTTCCTGGTCTGCTGCATCTCTTATTGTCTCTCCTCTGTGTCTCTTTTTGTTGCGTCACCTTGCTGTGCCAGCTCTCCTGCATGGGCCAGCTGTCCCACATGGACCACCATTCTGCGTGGGCCAGCTCTCTGCTCATGCCAGCTTGCGATGTGGGCCAGCTTGCCATTTACCAGGAGGCCCTGGGAGGTGAACCCTGGACCTTCTGTATGATAGATGGGAGCCCAATTGCTTGAGCGACATCTGTTTCCCTGCACTTTTTTTAGTATATGAAATACTTTGTATATTCTAGCCCACTTAATGTATTATATATTTGTTGGCCAAATAAGCTGTAATTTCAGTAAAGTGCAAAGTTTTTGTTTTGTTTTGTTTTGTTTTTGTTTCTGTTAGGTTTTTGTTTCTGCTTTTGGTTTTTGATGGTTATTTGCTAATAGGGCCTTGGTTTTATTTCTGAGTGGTTTCATTCTTAGAGTAGCACACTAGTTTTCTCAAGTCAAGGAAAATTATTAATGATTTTCTTAGGTTTAAGTTTTCTCCCAAAAAGTTCTGTTTTAAACTTTTTCACCTGCTTCTATTTGTGTATATTATATTAGTATCTGATTTAGCACAATATTAATGAATTTGGTTCTCTTGTTTAGTGTGTCACTGTTTAGTGATAGTCCAGAAAAGAGCACCATGGTGATTATGTTCTGCAGTATTTGAACAAGCTTGAGACTTGTTGGTGTACTTTGACGACACTTTCCTTCATTATGTTGACCCAACAGCAGATACTTTTAAGCCTTAAGAAAACTGAATGTGTACTTAGTAAAGAGAACTGACTTAGATCGTACTGTAATTATGCATTTTGGAGTGGTTGTAAGCTTAGATTAGTAACTTCAAATGAATTAAACACATGTGAAGCCTCAGTGGATTTTAAAGGACTGCACTGGTATTTTGGAGTTTAAAAGACTACTGAATGAATGAGGATTGTTGAACATTTTTTTAAATAAACAACGTACAGTAGTTTGTTTTGTGTACGGCCTAGTCCTTTTAAGTAATAATTATTACTACCTAAAAAACATAAGTACCTATTTGTAATGACACTTCAGAGGTCTAGAAATGAAGAGATGTGACTTCTTGTCCTACTTCAGCCACTAGAGTGCTGTGTGCGTGTGGGCAGGTCTCTGTGCTATCTGGTGTGGCTCCTGTGTTGGCAGTCCTTTCTACTCTAGTCTCTTAGATAGTTGGGATGATTGGCTTCTCACAGTCATTCTTTTATCTTTCTTCACTTTATTAAGCCCTTGGTATCTATGTTGTGAGTGGGGGTCATGTTACAGATCTAGCATCTGTGGTGACTTTTGACATGTGTAATAGGCACGTGGTCAACACTTGATGAATCTGCTGCATGTTAATCCCAGGCCAGCTTCGTCTTCTGTATAATCTTTCCTTCTAGCCTGTTTCCTTCTGCTCTCCAGCCAGTATGGGCTTAAGGGATGCCAACTAATTTAATATTCATTTAAGAAAAATGGCAATCTGTTACACAGCCATTACCTAATTCATTAAAAAGTCATGCCAAAGTTAATTTGTATTATTTGCTGTTTTCTTCAGGTGAAACAACTAATTTGTTTATCCATACACTTGTAGGTTTTCTGCCTTGCCCTAAGTAAAACACATATATAAATTTGTCTTTAAAAATTGTATAACTTAGGAGGTGATTATTTTATATAAACTCAATACATTAAAAAGAATTCCAAGTAACTTCTCTAAATATTCAAATCTGCTAGTATAGTTTAAGCATTTGAATTTAGAAAAAACAATTTACCTATTTTAATCTAACATTTGTTTAAACTGCATTACCTTACTGATCTGTTTATTTTTATTAATTTTGAAGCAATTATAAACTCTAAGGAAGTTGCAAAAATAGTACAGAGCCCCAAGTATCCTTCACACAAGATTTCCCCAAAGGTAACATCTTACTTACCTATAGCACAACAACTGATTTATATTTTATTACTAAAAGCATAATGATGATTCTACTCATTTTGAAAAATGATGACAAATACAAGAATGTTTATATTTTTGTTCACCTCAGAAGGTGAAGAAATTAGTGTGTAGAAATTCATTTTCTACACCTTGTTTCCATAGGCAGCAGACCGAGGGTATGTTTCGTCCCTGTTTTTCCTATAAAAAGGGTGAAAGGTAGTGAGATAAATGGCTGATTATTTTCCATTGGGTAATTTAGTCACAGCCCTAATACAAGTACAGTCAAGTAAAATTTCAGTTACGTGGCATCTTCTTAATACATCAGTGCTGAACATATTTATTTAATCATTCCTATATATGCTTCCTGGGAATTTTCATTATATATGTAAAGAAATATTGAGCAGGTAGTCAAGGAATGTTTATTAAGTACCTGCTATCACTGTCCTGAATATAGAGGTTTTGAAAATGTATAAGGGGTGTTTATAGTGTAATTGAATAAACAGGTAAAGAGCATTACCACATAATGTATAAGGTATTTCAGCAAATTTTGTTCTCTCTAAACACATACACGTAAATACATAATTGACCTTTAATAAATATTTGTTGAGTGAATGATACACTTAGGTAATAAGCATGTTGTCAGAATATTACGTAAGTAAAGAAAATAAATGTTTACTGTCACTCTCAGGAATTCTAAGACAATTTGCTATCAGGTCATAGAATGGTAATACATGTTTTGTTATGTTTCTTTATTCTTTTCACTTTAGAAATCTCTAGGCAAATTAATAATCAGAATACCTTGATTAAAGCCTTGGTCTCTCTGACTCTAAAGCTCAAGCTCTTTCCCCATGGTACATTTATTAAAACACTGTGTTAGGTGTTTTAGATGAGAAATGCCATGGTTAAGTAAACAGTATGAAATAAAATAAACACTGTGTCAGTTATTTTTAGAGTAATCACTATGTATTGATTACCAAATAATTTTATTTAGCTTGATTTGATCCACTTTGTATAATGGCTAGTGATTAAATTAGATCAAGTATAAGGGACTAAACTTGCTGCTGGGGAACCTGTTCTTTATTTCAGTAATACAATGAAATACAATGTAATACAATGTAAATAGTAAATAATAAACAGTAATACAATGTAAATAGACTCTCATGGTGCTATAATGTAAATTAATAATTCTGTAAATATTTTTTCTAAATATTCATTAAGCATTTTATTGTGTGCTGTGCTGGGTACTATGGGAGATACTTTGGTGTTTAAGACATAGATGGAGATCAGATAAATACACAAGTAATTGAATAGTATGTGAGTAGTCTGTTAGAGAGGTACAGAAGTGCTATGGACACCTTGTAGGTAGAAAGCTTACTTTTGGCTGAAGCAAAGTGCCCAAAGAGGATATCTGATTTGATTATTAGGGATTGATAGAACTTTCTTGGTGAAAATTTGGTGAAAATTGTGAACTTTACTTGTGTCAGAATTAGAAAATAATAAAATTGATTCATTTCCCTGAATCAGATGAGGTTTCTTGGGGGAAAAAATTGGCCTGCATGTAATATTTACATAATTAAGTTAAGTATTAGGAATAAAGTAAAACACTTAGAAGCATAATTGTGACATGAAAACCTTACTCTTGCTTTTAAAGCATTTTACTAGGTCACCATAAAAATTGCACTCAATATGACTTCCCTAGCTTGTATCCTTTTTACAGATAATTGATCATTGGGTTAATGACATATGCTTTATATTTTTCATTTAATTTGTTAAATCCAGAAATAAATTAGTAGGTTTGTCTCTTTGGTTGAGGTAAAAATTGATTTATTGCTATTGTTTCTCAGGTTCCAATGTTTAAAACATATTTATTTCTGAATAAAATAGCATTGAAAAATTATCTTGACATTGTGGGGTTCACCATTGTCAAAGGTAGCTATCAGTGGCAGGCTTAGAGAAAAGGCTGGAGGAAAAAGGAAAGGAAGATGGTGGTGAATGGCCACTTGTTAGAGAAAGAAGGGAAGAAAGAGGGAGAGAGAAGAAGAGAGTTCTGTGTATTGGGGAATTGTTCTGTTTGGGCCATTCAATACGGCAGATGCCATATTACACCTAGTCAAATTTGAAGCTTTTCTGAAAACAACTTCTTTGCCAAACATATGAAGAGCAGAAAATCTTTTGAGTTTGCTTTAGTTATGCAATAAATGTTAATGAAAAATGGTTTCCAAACATTCATTCTTGATCTCCACCTCCTTTTCCACAGAGACCTAGATTCACATTTGAGTCACCAGAGTAAATAAGTTCAGTGCTTACTAGCTTCCTGAGGTTGCATAACCATGGTATTTGTATTTTAAGGATGGTGTAGGAAAGCCCATCAAGACATGGCCGCTGTTGAGTGCATAAAGGCCACCTTAACCACTGACATGCACTTTTATAGTTGGGCAATGGTAGGAAAAAAAATTTGCTGCATAGCCTTTATGGGAGGGCAATATTATTGATTTCTGTAAGTAGCTTGGAGAAGCATATCATATCTTTCTTGGAATGCTTACTCTATTTCTCTTTATGGATTTTCATGTACTTTGAATTTTCTTTTATCAAAAATGAGCCACTTTTGACTGGTTCTTCCCAATGTTGAAAGATCTTTAAAAGGATCCTCATATTCTAGCATTTCTTCCTACTAAGTTGACACCCACTTTCAGTGCAGGGTTTAATAGTTGCTTTGTGTGTTCTGATGTTTATCTGTTGAAGCATCATTCCAATCCAGTGATGATCTGGTTCAGCAAGCACAATTTTAACAGAAGATTGGTTGCATTCCAGAACCTAATTGTTAATTTTGGTGTTGTTAATTCACATCAAACATGGCTTATAAATATTAATCACATCTGCATGTGCTTTCTTGAGTTCTGTTAAAGTTTAGAAATTTCTTACAAAATATATTTAGTATTGATTTCAATATTCTTTTAGATTTTTGTTTCTTCTAAGTAGCAGAAGTAAGTACTATGCTAGTATACAGGATTTGAGTTAGGCTTTTGCATTTCATCATCTGTTATAATTTAGGGATCAGTTAAAATTCTTTTTTTCATAACAAAAATTTTAAAGATAGCAAATTGCCCTGTTAGTAAAGAACGCTCTGGCTTATTGGAATTATAGTTA
>JAQZBX010026189.1:0-29163 GCA_029593785.1 Cabassous unicinctus
TTCATCCCAATGAATAGAGTGCAACTGCAAGCAAGACAGTTCCAGCCATCTGCCCCATGGGCTCTAAGCCCCCTCTCAATTAGAAACAGAGTAGGCCTCACCACCCCCAAATTCTCAAGATTAGGGAATGAACAATGAACTAAAGTAGACATTATTATTCTATTATGCATTTATTATTTTAGTAATGGAAGAATGTGTATCATTGATATAAAGGCAGTGAGCTCCAGGGAATCTGAGGGGAAGGAGAGGGAAAAGGATGTGGAACAGGGGAACAATTTCAGGACATTGGAATTGCACTGCATAGCATTGTAATGATGGATACAGCCCATTATTTTGTCAAAACCTATAAAATCATGTGGGGCAGAGTGCAAACTATAAAGTAAACCATATTCTGCGGTTAGTAGCAATGCTTCAAAATGTGTTCATCAATTGAAACAAATGTACAACCCCAAAGAAAGATGTTGTTAATGTGGGAAACTGTGGGAGTGAGAGGTGGTGGGGTATATGGGAAATCCTATAATTTCATGTAACATTTATGCAACCTAAAGCTTCTTTGAAAATAGAAAAAAATCTAATATTAAAAAAAAGAAGTGTCCATGACCAGATGACTTCACAGGTGAATTCTACTAAACATTTCGGGAAGAATTAATACCAATCCTTTTTAAACTCTTCCAAAAAATTGAAAATGAGGGAAAATTACCCAACACGTTTTATGAAGCCAACATCACTCTAATACCAAAGCCATATAAAGATACTATAAGAAAAGTAAATTACAGACCAATCCCTTTAATGAACATAGATGCAAAAATTCTCAACAAAATACTTCAAATCAGATCCAACAGCACTTAAAAAGAATTGTAAACCATGATCAAGTGGGTTTTATACCTGGTATGCAAGGGTGGTTCAACATTAGAAAATCAATTAACTTAATACAGCTCATTCTCAAATCAAAGGGGAAAAAATGACATGATCATCTCAATCAATGCAGAAAAGGCATTTGACAAAATCCAGCAAACTTTCTTGATAAAAACACTTCAAAAGATAGATATAGAAGGAAAATCCCTCAATATAATAAAGGATATATAGCAAACTGCCCAGCTAACTTTGCACACAATGGGGAGAAGTTAAAAGCTTTCCCTCTAAGGTCAGGAAGAAGAAAAGGATGCCCACTGTTATTCAACATTGAGCCAGAAGTTCTAGCTAGAGCAAATAGGCAAGAAAAAAAAAAAAGTCATCCAAATTGAAGAAGTAAATCTCTCACTATTCGCAGATGACATGATCCTATATTTAGAAAATCCTGGGCCATCTACAACAAAACTTCTTGATCTAATGAATGATTTGAGCAAAGTGACAGGATACAAGATCAAAATGCAAAAATCACTAGCATTTCTATACACTAGCAATAAGCAAACTGAGGAGGAAATCAAGGAAAAAAATCCATTTACAATAGCAAGAAAAAGTTTCAAATATCTAGGAATTAATTTAACCAGGAATGTAAAGAAATGTCATTTCTACCCAAATTAATTTATAGAGTCAATGCAATACCAATCAAAATTCCAACAGAAATTTACAGAAATAGAAAGTAAATTATCAAATTTATTTGGAAGGGAAAGTGATCCCGAGTTACAAACGAATCCTAAGAAAAAGAAGCATGAACTCAAAAGACTCACAGTTCCTGACCTTGAAGTGTACTATAAAGTTTCAGTGGTCAAAACAGCATGGTATTGGCATAAAGATAGACATATTGATCAATGGAATCGAAATGAGAGTTCAGAAATAGGCACTCACCTCTGTCGACAACTGATTTTCCATAAGCATATCAAGTATAATTTTCTGGGACAGAAAAATCTTTTCAATAAATGGTGCTGTGAGAACTAGATGTCCATAACGAAAAGAATGAAAAAGAACCCCTATCTCACTTCTTATATAAGAATCAACTCAAAATGAATCAAAGACCTAAGTATAAAACCCAGGACCATAAAACTCCTAGAAAATAATATAGGGAAACTATAGGTGGGGATCTCTTAAACCTTACATCCAAAGCATGAGCAACAAAAGAAAAAATAGATGAATGGGACCTCCTCAAACATAAACACTTCTGCAAATCAAAGGACGCTGTGAAGAGGGTACAAAGGCAGCCTACTACTCAATGGAAGAAAATATTTGGAAATCACACATCCAGCAAGTGTCTAATATCCATGATATAAAAAGAGATCCTACAACTCAACAATAAAAGGACATATGACCTGATTAAAATATTGGCAAAAGACATGAATAGACATTTTTCTAAAGAAGAAATATAAATGGTGAAAAAAACACGTGAAAAAATGCTCAAGATAACCGGCTATTAGGGACTGCAAATCAAAGCTACAATGAGATTTCATTGCACAACTAATAAAATGGCCACTATTACTAAATCAGAAAACTACAAATGTTGGAGAGAATGTGGAGAGATATGAATGCTCTTTCAATGTTGGTGGGAATGTAGAACACTGTGGAAGTTTGTTTAGCAGTTCCTAAAGAAGGAAGATGTAGAACTACTATTGGACTTGGCAATACCACTATTAGGTATATACCCAGAAGTTCTGAGAGCAGAAATCTACACACCGATGTTCACAATTTCCCAAAGATGGAAACTATCCAAGTGTCCATCAAATGACAAATGTATAAACTATGGTATATACACATGACAGAATATTATTCAGCTATAAGAAGAAATGAAGTCATGAAGCATATGAAAATATGGGTAGACCTGGAGGATATTATGTTGAATGAAGCAAGTCAGACACAAAAGGACAAATATTGTATGACTTCACTATTATGAAATAAATATAATTAGCAAACTCATGGAGTTAATAGCTAGATAAGTCACCAGATAAAAGAATGTGCTTAGAGAATGTAAAGTTGAGGTTTAATCTTTGCAGAATTTGTAAAAAGTTGTTTGGAAATATTTGGAAATGAATAGAAATGGTGAAAGCTCACCATAGGATTTGTAATTAATAGCACTAACTTATGGGTATGATATTGGTTTGTTTTTTGTATTTTTTTGAGTAAAGTAAATGTTCTGATATTGATTGAAGTGATGAATGCACAAATTAGTGATTATACCAAATACTATTTATTGTACACTTTAGATAAATTGTATGGTTTATGATTAAAAACAATAGTGTGGGTTAGGGGAAAATATACCAAATGTAATATATGGACTATAGTTAGTAGTAATATTTTGACAATGCTCTGTCACAGTTTGTTACAAATGTTTCTAAAAAATGCAAATTATTTGCAGTTGGGTGATGTATGGTAACCCTGTATGATGTTATGAATGTTTGTTTTGTAGGTTCACAACTTTTACTATATATTTATTGTTTATGTATGTTTGTGTTTGAATAACATATTTCAACAAATTGTTTTTAAAATGAATAAAAATGTCTTTATTCATGTAAAAAAGAATGAATGTGAAATTGACACATTCCCCAATTTAAAAAAGCAGAAAGTCTATTACCACAAGAATTGCCCTTAATGAAATGTTAAAGGGAGGCCTTCAGGCTGAAATAAAGGACCACTAGAGAGTACTTTGAAATAATAAGAAGATATAAATATCATTGGTAAAGGTAACTACGTAGCTAAAAAATCATTTTTGTTGTACTTTTGGTTTGTAACTGCTTTTTCCCTCAACATGACTATCAATGAGAATAGTTAATAGAGAAGCATATATATTGTGTACAAAACTGTGATCAAAATGATCATGAAAAAGCTAAAGAGAAATAGAATTTTGTCAATGTGCCATTCACACATGAAAATCACCATATCTAAAAGGAGAACACCATTCATTGTCTTTTTATTTCCTTCATTTTTAAATATTTATATTTCTTCTTTTTTGTTTACATAAAAAATATAGGAATTCCCATATACCCCGCCTTCCTCTGTCAATGTAGGTGTAGGTTTCCAGGGCCTGGACCCCTCTAAGTCCTCAGCCCATAGCCACCTGCATTACCTAGACATCAGTTAAAGGTTAACAACCCTCTCCAGATGAGAAAGAATGTATAGATGGTATCATAAACTATAATTTTCCCAAAGCAGTAAACATCCTTGGTAAACATCCTTCCTATGAGTGTAGTGAAAACATCAACAGACCCCTTCTGTACACTTCACATGGCCCTAGCAGAAACTCTGTTTTCATACCTTATGGAATGTCCTTGTTCTGAAACCCCTTATATCAACCTCATTTTCTCATGTCTTTGTGGAGTGCTGCCTTCATTCTCTGAACTGCCACCATTGGAGAGCCTCTCCTGTCCATAAGTCCCAGTAAACTTATGCCTGACTAAGATCCAGGTGCATTCTTTGGTCTCATAGCCACACCAATTCATGACCTTCAGGAGTTGGGTTCAAAAATTGTCAAACCATGAGCCAGGATACTGAAGGACCACTGATGGTAGCAGGCATGGGCTCAGGGAGAGGAGACTCCACTGGGAAAAACCCTGACTGGCCTATAATGTCCATGTGGGGAGGGATGGTAACCCTCCTGGATGAATGGGAACTGCCAAGGTAATATGGGGTCACCTACTTCTTCTGGTGTGGAAATCCCCATGAATATAAGGATGCTCCCCAAATGCCAATGGGAGTAGAATGTGTGCTGCAAGAACAGACGATTATGAAATTTATAAAGATAACAGGCATGATGCCACAGCAATGGGCCAGCCATTGCTATGGGTGGTATGGTTAGCTACAGCAGGTTGTCTTGAGGAAGACAAAAAAATCCACCATTGGAAGGAAGAGTTAACTAAGATAGGGGAAATATATTGGTAGCAACTCTGTGAACTCCTTGGAACCTGGATGGTTTGCTTGTGGGTTAGTGATGTAATAGAATTAGTTTAACTACTGGAGAAGTGGAAGAACTTAGCATTAATGTTACTAATAAAATAGTTTAGTTTCTTAGTTAATAAATGAAAGTGCCCAATTTGTTTTGAAGTAAAAACTGATTATAAGAGTTAAGATCATAGTATATATGCCTTTATATTTTAAAACAGCAAAAGGATAATATCTGAATTTTCTATAATTGAGTGGATTTAGCCTAGCCCTACTGTTGTGATGGCAATCTTAAACTAATGTACCTTTGTTTATGGTTACTTCAGATCTACCCTCAACCTCATGTAAATAAGCAAATCTGTGAAGTAAAGAAAAATGAAGTAGATTGTATTCTAAAGCATTGGGAACAATTTGGTTATAAGCCAATAACTAAAAAGAATGAAATTCTTGTGCAAAAGTTCATAGTCACAGTGTGGACTAGAATAATCAGAAATAGTCTATAACAAGGTCTTTTGAATATAAATTATTTTTCAGTTAAACTTATTTTGTAAGAAAATGAAAATTTTAAGTAACATTAGTAAGTTGTGTTTTTGTGTATTTGTGTATGAATCATAGTTTTTCCTGTAATTCCCCAACTTAAACCATATAGCAGCCTTAAAATGAGAGTAATTAATCCAATTACCAAATTTCAATAAGTAAAGAAAAAGTTCTTGATAGCTATGGAAAGATCTTTTCTAAATTATGATAAAAACAAATTAAAAAGTTATATATTCCAGAACCTGGCAGTCAGTATGCTTTCAAGGTTATTTACAATTTTAGAATTTTATTAAAGAAAAGGTTTTAACCTCCTGTGGAGGGAGAGAAAAAGAGAGAACTTATCTTGCATAAACTATAACAGTTTAAATTTTATTTAGCTTGAGTGTAATCTCCCTAGGTTTATAAGGATGCTAATAAAATAAGGTAGTATTAAGTATGTTAAATCTTTAAGATGATGAAAATTGTAAGATTTTGGTTAATGAAGTTATTACAAACTTCTTTTTAAAAAATTGTTTTTGTCTAAATTGAAATGAATATTTTTTTCTTCACAGAAGATAATGAGGGCTATGAGACCAAAATGGGCATAGAAAGAAGTAAAATTTTGAGGAAGTGAATTCATAATCAATGCTGACTAAAATTTGATGTTTGCTTAAGGAAATGTGTTTGGCCCTAAGATAATGTGCCTGGTTTTCATAAAATCAGGGTGGAAATATGTAAGACCAGGCTTGAATGAATATAGAAAGTTGTAGAAGGCAGCATTAAGTAAGGGAATGTGTTTTGTAAAAGTTGAAGTTTGCCTTGAGAGGAAGTAACTAGAGTTTATGTGGTTATGGTTGGTTATAGGAAGTTTGCAAAATCATTTTCTAACCTGAAATATTTAAATGGCTGATTTCAGGAAGGCATTATTAAGGAGAAACCTGAATTGATGTTAAAAATTAACTTCATAACAAAGAAAACTGTCAGAAGCCACCTCAATCAGCATATTAAAGTGGTGGTAGGGGGAAGATAATCTTGATTCCATTGGGAATGTTAGGTATTCAAAAATAATGGAGAAAGTAATTTTTCTGTATTGCTAAAGTAAAATACTGCTTAATTAATGTAATCATGGTAAAGGTGTAGAAGTAAAAAGTAAAGTATGAATAATAAAGTTCTTTTAATATGTTATAAACTTCATTGGGAGTATTTAGAAAGTGTAAAAATAACTAAGAGATAGACTTCAGTATTGTCAAACTCACTTATGTGTTCAAACCAGGCCCCCAGTTCCTTGCATGGTGTCTCTCCAATTGAGTTATTAGCTAGGTTGGTCACTACTACCCGTAAAATAATAAAATGATCTACCGTATATCTGGACATGTCTCCTCAGGTGGATGGAAAGTAAATTGCAGTTTCAGACCACTGCAGCAGCTGGTGAGGGCTTGATATGGTCAAATTTGCAATGGACATTGCCTCCAAACTGGCTCTGTTTCATAGTGCCAAAGGGCACTTTGCACCTGGCTGGTGAAATACTGTAGCTTCACTCCAAGGATCAATTATGCTGCAGCATGCTTGCTATGTGAGGAATATACCAAGTGGGCAATAATTACCAGAATAATATGAGTAGAACCTAAAGAGACTCAATTGGCATTAAAGCCTGCTCTCATGGAAGGACAGCATGTATGGTATTGCAAACCTGGGGCTTAGATATACTAATTGAAGCTCAAAGAGGAACTCTTGCATTGATTAGTACATTGATTAGTACTAAGCGCTATCTCTACATACCTGATGGATATAATAGTATCTTTTCTCTTCTAGATCATATGCAGAAGGATATTGAATATGTTAAAAGTCTTTGTAAACTTAATTCATTTTCTAAGTAATTAATGAACATGCCTATAAGGTAAAAGAAAGGCTATCTTAAGTATTTTCTTTATTTTGCTTGCCATGTGTTTATCTTGTTGCCGATATTGACTTTTTGAGTCTGTGTCTGGTGTAGTGCCTATCCTCATACCTTTTCTAGCTGTCCTAGGCATGACCACCACTGTGGGAACTAGGGGTGGCAGTTTCCTAGACAGCATTTGAATCTTACAAGATCAAGCCCATCAGTTTTGGGAAGATATAGCCTCTGAAGTCACCTGAATTTTCTCATTCCATGATCCAGTATGTTATGGCTGGCACCCTTTTTTGAGTCACTTTCCACCACTTTATTTTTTTATTGGGACCATGTACCTTCAAAATTTCTAACTAATTTTATTTCTTCCAGAATCAACACCTTCCCAAACAATGTATTAGTCATGAGGGTGTTTCATCCAGTTCAAACCACAGTGCTGGACCTACCTTCTCTCAACCTCAAAAGGATAGCTAGAGAGTTTCAAACCCTGTCAGGCAGGGACTGCTGCCCCTAACCAGCAGTAAGCAGTTACAGAAGAATGACCTTCTTTCAGCTCCCCCTTAAGAATAAGTGTGTAAACTCTCTGAGGGAAGGTTGAGGCAGGTTAGTATAGGAAAAAGGGAATGTGGCTGGTCAGAATATAGCCCACCAAAACTCTGGTCATGAGGTCCAATTTGAATGTTTCAGACTCAAAAGAAGCCCTGGATAACTCCAAACAGAAATACCTCCCCATTGGTTTCCTGAAAGCTGACAGTTGATCGTAGAAAGGCAACAAATCAATCAAACAAATAGCTGGGGCCCTATCTGTATCTTTGGAGACTCTCCTTATGCCTAAACTATTTTCTGAGGTCACTGTGAAAAACTCAGAGAATTTGGAAGGGGAAAATGTCTGGTTTTGGAAGCCTTCTCATAGGACTCCCCTACCTGTTACTTTGTTATCTACTAATGGAATGTTGCTTGTATACTGTTAGACTAGCATGATCTGCCCCTTATTGTTCCCCATAAGCATCTTTCTATTACAGTGGGCTTCAGCAGTAACCCATGCCCACAATCAAACCCAAAGTTGGGTTTGCACAGACTTACCATTCTCGGGTGCTACTGGCCTTCCTTGGACCATAACTCCTGCAAATTGGCCAGTGTAGAACACCATGCTGGCATGGCAGAATAAGACCCATCAACGAGTTTGGAACAAGACCTTCTCATTTAAGACTGAGATTCTTAATTATTATTTCAATGAGAAATCTTTCAATGAGATTCTTAATTATTATTTTCCCTTCTTAAGGAACAGGTGATTAAGCGTAGGTCTTTATTAGGATATGCTGTATATAATGGTTTAGGATGGTTAATGGCTGAGTCTGTCACCCTAGATTGCATCACATCTGTCTGCAAGGAATGACAAGAGGGAATCCATGATGTGGGATGGTTACCCCGCATGTGCAATTTTACAATCAAGGTTAGATAAAGAGTAAAGCATGCCCCCTGGTGGTTCCACACATTCACCATTTTTGTGCCATGTGGAACTTCAATTGTCACTGAAAAACACATAAGTTTAGCCATTGTCTTTTATACTGTTGTTGTGGAATGTGGATGGAATGCTTCCCCTATGGTTAATGTAGGCTGCTGCATGGGGGTGGATTTGGGGGGTCCATGGAATGGGTCTACCCTAAGTTCTCAGTACATAGCCACCTGCATGACCTAGACAGAAGGTAAAGGTTAACAACCCTCCCTAGATGGGAGAGAGTGTATATATGGTATAATCAAATATAATCTTCCCAAAGCAGTAAACATCCTTAGTAAACATCCTTCCTATGAGTATATGAAACCATCACCAGACCCCATATATACACTTCACATGATCCTAGCAGAAACTGTTTTCATACCCTATGGAATGTCCTTGGCCAGACCTTGGCCAGAAACCCCTTATATCACCCCTCAGTTACTCATGTCTTTGCAGAGCACTACCTTCATTCGCTGAACTGCCACTATCAGAGAGCCTCTCCTGTCCATAAGTTCCAATAAAGCTTATGCCTGACTAAGTGCCAAGTGTGTTCTTTGGTCTTGCAACTGCACCAACTTGTGCCACTCAGGATTTGTGTTGGGACAGTGTGTTGCTCATGTGTTTCTAGAAATGTATCCATTTCAACTAAACTATTCATTTTGTTGGCATAAAAATTTTCAAAGTATCTTCCAATGATACTCTTTATTTCTGTGGGATCAGTGGTGATATCCCCTCTCTCATTTTTTATTTTATTTATTTGCATCTTTTCTATTTTTCTTCATTAACCTATTTTTAAATTTATTTTTAAAGAAGCTTTAGATTACAGAAGTGTTACATCAAAATATAAGGGATTCCCATATATCCCACTCTCACCTCCCATATTTTCCCCATTAACATCTTTCATTGGTGTGGCGCCTTTGTTAAAATAGATGAACACATATTGAAGCATTCCTACTAACCAGGATCTATAGTTTACATTATGGTTTACACATCAAAATAATTTTTATAATTGGCATTTCTAATTCAGTAAAAACAAACTGTTGTAATTTTTATTGGGATTGCATTAAATCTATAAATCAGCTTGAGTATGACAGACATCTTAATGATGTTTAGTCTTCCAAACCATGAGCATGGAATATACTTCCATTTATTTAGGTCTTCTTTGACTTCCTTTAACAATGTTCCATAATTTTCTGTGTACAAGTCCTTTGCACCTTTAGTTAAGTATGTTCCTAGATATTTGATTCTTTTAGTTGCTATTGTAAATGGAATTTTTTTCTTGATTTCATCAGGTTGTCCATTGTTAGTGTACAGAAATGCTGATTTTTTGCATGTTGACCTTATATCCTGGTACTTTACTGAATTCATCTATCAGCTCTAGAACTTTTGCAGATTTTTCAGGGCTTTCTACATATAGGATTGTGTAATCTGCAAATAGTGAAATGCTTACTTCTTCCTTTACAATTTGGATGCCTATTATTTCTTTTGTGTGTGTAAATGCTTGAGCAAGAACTTCTAACACAATGTTAAATAAGAGCAGTAACAGTGGTCATCTTTGTGTTGTTCCAGATCATATAGTGAAAGCCTTTAGTATTTCACAATTGAGTATGTTAGCTGTAGATTTTTCATATA
This sequence comes from Cabassous unicinctus, assembly GCA_029593785.1. Lineage (NCBI taxonomy): Eukaryota > Metazoa > Chordata > Mammalia > Cingulata > Chlamyphoridae > Cabassous > Cabassous unicinctus. The sequence continues at coordinate 10,341 of JAQZBX010026189.1, forward strand.
TAACCATTATCATGTTGAGGAAATTTCCTTCTATTTCTATCTTTCAAAGTGCTTTTATCAAGAAAGGATGCTGTAACTTGTCAAATGCTTGTTTTATGTAATAATGATTATCACTTTGCATTACACAATTTTATATGTTTGACAAAACATATAATGGTTTTTATCTGTTATAGCAATATCATGCAAAACAATTCCAATGTCCCAAAAATGCCCCATATCACACCTATTATTTCTTCTCCCTCCCCTCAGAACTTCTGGTGACCACTGTTTTTATATCAATATTAGAAGTTCTTCCATTACTAGAATAAAAATAAGGTACTTTAGTCCAAATTTCATTCCCCTCTTATGTTTGCTCTTTCCACCATCTTGATGATTTTGGGATGGTGATGCCCACTCTTCTTGTGATTGAGAGGTTGCTTAGATCCTGTGGGGCAGATGGATTGAATTGTCTTGCTTGCAGTTGTAGATACACTCAATTTTTGTTAGTTTTCCCAGTGAGTCAGATGAACCAGAGAATAGGTGTTTGCAGCAACTCTGCAGAGATTCAGGGCTCAAACGGAATATGAGCACTCAGAAGATTTAAATCTCAAGGACATACATTTAACAATTGCAGTGCTAATTATTGGTTCAAGTAAAAGGAGTAGAAATACCACTTGTAGGAATGTTATAAATTAGTCTAATGGATACATTAGGGAGATAGGCTACCATATATTCTTATGTAAGTTTGCCCAATGAGGTGCTGATTTTCTGGGATTGTTTGCCCTACCTAAGAGTTCTTGATGTCTCTGGAGCTCTCAGGATCCCCCTGCTTCAGGCATGGTTTACTGTGGCTGTCAGTGAGATTCTCCTGAAATGTGCATAAGCATAACCTCTGGAATGCCTTTTCAACTCACTTTGAAAACTCTTAATAAAAACTCATTTGTATTTTTCCAAAAGCATTGATAGATGGCATTTAGTAATAATCCCTCCATGCCATGGAGGTTCATCCCAAACGATGAGGTTACTCCCAACAGGAGAAGGTTAGTGAGTTTATTTGCTAAGTCTGGCTAAGAGAGGGACCACATTTGAGGACCAAGGAAGCTTTCAGGAGGCATATTCTTCCATTTATTTAGGTCTTCTTTGAGTTCCTTTAGTACTTTGGTGTAGTGGACTTTTTTTCTTGATTTTCTCCTCATTATTATTGTACAGAAATGCTTCAGATTTTTGCATGTTTTTCTTATATATGCCACTTTCCTGAACTCGCTTACCAGCTCTAGATGCTTTGCAGGGTGTTCTACTTTTAGGATCATGTCACCTGCAAATAGGGAATTTTTACTTCTTCCTTTCCAGTTTGGATTCCTTTTATTTCTTTTTCTTGCTTAAGTCCTCAAGCTAGTTATTTCCTGAATGATTGGTGAAGCCATCTATTCTTGGCTTTTTCTTTTTTGGGATGTTTTTGATGACTAATTCAATCTCATTACTTGTAAGTAGTCTGTTGAGTTCACCAATTTCTTCTTTCATCAATGTAGGTGGTGTGTTTTTCTAGAAATTTGCCCATGTCATCAAATTTATCCATCTGGTTAGTGTACAATATTTCAAAGTATCCTCTTATGATACTCTATTTCTTTGGGATCATTGGTGATATCTCCTTTCTCATTTTTATTTTATTTTATTTATTTGCATATTTCTTTTTTCTTTGTTAGTCTAGCTAAGGGTTTGGCAATTCTATTACTTTTTTCAAAGAATCAGCTTTTGGTTTTGATATTTTTTCTAGTGTTTTTTTTTTTTTTACTCTCAATTTCATTTCGTTCTGCTCTAATCTTTTATTTCCTTCTTTCTGCTTGCTTTGGGATTAGTTTGTTGTTCTTTTTCTAGTTCCTCCAGGTGTGCAGTTAGGTCTTTGAATTTAGATCTTTCTTCTTTTTTAATACAAGCATTTGTGACTATAAATTTCCCTCTCTGCACTGCTTAAGCTCATCCCATGGATTTTAATATGCTGTCTTCTCATTTTCATTGCTTTCCAGGTAGTTTCTTATTTGTTTTACAATTTCTTCCTTGATCCATTCATTGTCTAAGTGTGTGCTGTTTAACTTCTTTATCTTCATGTCTATTGTGGTTCTCTGCCCCTTATTAATTTAAAGATTCATTCCACTGTGGTCAGAAAATTGCTTTGTATAATTTTAATCTTTCTAAATTCATTGGGACTTGTTCTGTGACCTAGCATGTGTTCCATCTTGAAGAATGAGATATGTTCACTCAAGAACATTATATATCCTGCTATATTTGGGTGTAATGTTCTGTATATGTCTATGAGGTCTAGATCTTCTAACATATTTTTCATGGTCTCTGTTGTTTTGTCAACCGTCTGTTGAGATTTTTGTCCAATGGTGATAATGGTGATTAAAGTGTCCCACAATAATTGAAGAGTCATCTATTTCTCCCCTTAGTTTTTCCATTGGTTGCCTCATGTATTTTGAGAAGCCCTGGTTAGGTGCATAAACATTTATTAGTGTTCTTTCTTATTGATAGATTACCCCTTTTATTAATATAGAGTGTCACCTGATTGCTTGACTGCTGAGGAAATCCATGTGAGTATAGGGATGTTCCAAAATCACCAATGGGAGTAGAGTCTGTGCTGCAAAAAGATAAGATTATGAAGTCTAGTATAGAAAGCAGGCATTCTGCCACTGCAGTCAGCTGGCCATTATTATGGACAGTACATTAAGATACAGCAGATTGTCTAGAGAAAAACAAAGAAATCTGCTATTTGAAGGAAGAGTTACAGCTAGAATCAGATTTGCAGATTTCTACCTCTGCCTTAGCACCAGGTCTCTGTAAGCAACTAGATAAGAAGGATGAAAACATGGACATATTGACCTGCCCATTTTTAAAATCAGGAGGTCATAAAAAACCCTGACCCAAAGTATGGGCATCTTAGGAAAGAAGGATTTGGATCTTAACACCTGAAACCCCTGTGATGAGGGAGATCATGATCAAGATATAGCAACTATAGAAGAAGAATCTTTAAATCTTAATATTAGAATCCTTGTGCAAAGGAAGGCTAAACCACAGACAGAGCATCCTGCACAAGCAGGAGTGCTAAATTGGGCACCTGTGAGTGAAATCATGCTTGTAAGAAAATATTCTACTAGAAAGTTAGTTGAGATAGGGAAAACATTCCATCATCCACTCCACAAACCTCTTGGCACCTGAATGTTGTGACCATGGACTAGTGGGGTTAATGGAGTTAGTTTAACTGCTGGAGAAGCAGAGAAACTTAGTGGCATTAACGTTCTCTGTTCTGTTTCCATGTTCATTCTAATTGGACCTGGATAGCTACATTGATAAAATTGGAGATGTTAAAGTTTAGTAAGTTTTGAACTGGACAACTCTATGAAAGTAAAAAAGGAAAAACATAGAAAATATACTGGCTGCTTTGTAAGCCTGCAATTCAATCATGTCTCAGCCCTCATAGCAAGCACACTTCCTTGCCAACTTGCATCCAGAACACTATTTCAGAAATGGGTCCTTATAGTTGTTTAATATTATATCTCATTGGAAAACTGATAAATAGTAAACTAAAGAAAGCATATATTTCTGAAAACTTTCCCTTAGGGGCTATCAGTGTTCTAGTATGTAATAATACTATGTATTTAAAATGAAGAAAAGTTATATTTGCATATAACCAAGTTACTCATTATTCTGAGAAGTTTATTTAATTTTGATGGTAATTCTATGTTGTAAGAGGCTTTCTTGCAGACAATTTCCAAAGCCATTTTGGTAAATTAAGTATGTAAGGTGTATAGAATGTGTTGTAGTTCATTTTTACTTAAGGAAAAAGAAAACAATTTTGTCCCAAGATAAAATGACTGGTTTTTAAGAAAGAGGAATATGTCAAATTAAATCTGAATAAATATAAAAAGTGCAGAAGTTTTGTGGAAAGTGATTTTTTGTGGTCAAAGTTGGGTAAGATTTGATGGGTTTATCTATAAAGTTTTAAAAGCCTTAGTATCAAATAGTATACTGATGCAAAACTAAAATTTGATGTTTTCTCTGTTAAAGTGACAAAATTTCTTAAATCATTACTCTGTTTTAGTAGAAATTTACAAAAGAGTTTTCTCCTGAATAACCTGTATACAAAGCAAAAAATCTGTTATAGCAAAATAGCTTTTTGTATTTTATGTTAACTTTATCATATCCTTGGTTGTGTAAGAAAACTCTCACTTTTAAAAGAACATAATGTTCAAACTCAGCAATTTTTAACATTTTGCTTTCTCAAAATCAACTCTCGATAGTATCTTTTTAAAAATTTCAAACTATTGGAAAATATTTGTTCTTTTACTTAGAAAAAAGAAGTACTAAACATATATAATTTCATTTGCTATTTATAAGTTGAATTCAAAATGTTTAGAAAGTGTTTATAAAAATTAAAAGGGATTTTTCTAATCTTCAGTTAATCAAAATTTTATGGGTAAAATGTTATAAAAATACTTAAATATTGTATAAAATTCCTAAAGATTTGACAACCCTTCCAGTTCTTTCCCCTTTAGTCAGAGAAAGCCTTGAGAAATAACTGCTTGTGAACTTGTGATTAATAAGGTATGCTTAGATTCCTCTCCAGGAAACTCCAAGAATTATGTATTCAGTGAGCTGTTCAATCCCCTTCATATCAATAGAAATATGTGACTTCAGCCTTACTGAAAAACATTGCAAACTCTCATTTTACATAGTTACTGTTAAAGTGTAACTTCTGCCCTGCTGGGAAACACTGTGAATGTCCAGTCCTTGATAATCTGTCTGAGCATTGCACTTTTTAATCATACTTTTTAATCATGACATCACAACCCACATGTAGGCATGTGGTATAAAAGAATACTCTTTGTGGCAAGTGTGGCTCAAACCTCAGAAGTGCCATGCTCTCCACTGTCACCACAGGGAGAATTTAGGACATACCCGGTTCATACTCTCTGAGAAAGGGGGTGGGGGAGAAAAAGAGAAAGTGAGAAGATGGCTCAAAACTTTTGGAAGTACCATGCTCTCCACCTGCCAGCAAGGAGAGGATTTAGGGCATGACTATGTTCAGACTCTGAGAGAGAAAGAGAAAGAGATAGCGAAGGCAGCTCAAGCCTTGGGAGTGCCATGCTGTCTGTCTACTACCACAGAAAGAATTTAGTCCATGACCAAGCTTGGATCCACCACCATGCAAGAAGCTTCCCCACATAAGCCCTATATTAAATGCTTTTTTGCTTGCCAAACTGGACTTGTCTGAGTCTTTCTTTGGTTAGACAACTCCTTCACAATTTGGTGGGAAGCTGTCATTTTACATGACTCTCTGCTATACTTGTAGCATAGGATTTATATTGTTTGGATTGTGCTGTGCTTCCTGGACACATACATCCATGTTCCTCAAAAGAGTTGGGAAATTTTGGGCCATTATTTCCTACAACACTCCTTCTGCCCCCTTTCCTTTCTCTTCTCCCTCTGGGATGCCTATAATGCATGTGCTTGTGCATTTTGTGTTGTCATTGAAATCCCTGGGTCCCTGCTGAATTTTTCTATCTTTTTATCTATTTGTTCTATCAGTGTTCTATCTTTGACATTATTAATTCTTTACTCTGCCTGTTCAAATCTGCTATTATGTGCTTTCAGCATATTGTTAATTTCTTGCATTGTATCTTTCATCCCCATCAGATCTGTTATCCATTTATGTATGTTTACGATTTCCTCTGAGTGTTCCCCTGGTGTCTTTTTTTTATATCTTTTATGTCTTCCTTCACTTTATCAAGTTGATTTATGATTTTTTTGGACAGCCTTGATTAGTTGTTCCACCTTCTGTGTCTCTTCTTGTTTTTCAGTTTGTTCATTAGATTGGGCCATATCTTCCTGTTTCTTAGTATGTCTTTTAATATATGTATATATATTTTTGGTGTCTGTGGTTCTGTTTATCTTGATGGGCTTATTCAGTTGGCTAGCTTCTCTTTCTGCTCTAGGGTTTTATTTCATTTTGTTTATATTAATGGTCTTCTTTGGTACTTGATTGCTTATTGTATATTTTTGTAGTCGTCCATGTCCCCCCCCCAAAAATATTGACAACAGAAAATGAAAGATGAAGAGAAAACAAATACTAAAAGATAGAAAAAGAACCATAAAGTAACAAGGAAAAAATAATTAATACAATTGAAAACTCATAAAAAATAAAAAGGAATAAGAATAAAAAAGGTGAAATAAAAAATGTCACACACAAAAACATAGAATTAAATGAAAAACTGGAAAAGGACAAAAAGAAAAAAGGAAATGAAGACCAAGCAAGTGAAGGAGGACTGAAAGAACAGCGATGGAAGAGGGGAAAATCATAATGTAAACCATTGGCAATGTTTAGTAGCTATGTTTTACTATGTGTTATCAGTTATAACAATGCTGCCATCCACATATAAGAAGGTGTTGATATGGGTGGGAGGAAAGGGGAAGGAGGCTGCATATAAGAGAGTCTTTTGTATTCTGTATGTGACTTTGCTGTGACCTAGAACTTCTTTGAAAACAAAATGAAAAATGGTGAGACACTGGAGAGTGAGAGAGGGAAGGTGTCATGGTACAGACTGGATACCAGATGTTATGGAGATGAAAGGCAAAATGTAAAAAAAAATATTTTTTAATTTTATTATTTTTTAGTATCTTTTTTTTTACATTTTTCATTTTTTAAATATCCCAATCTTTTAATTTGAAATGATTTTTATTTTTCTTTAAGTTTTCATGTATTTTATCTCATATTTAAATTTATCATTATTATTCCATTTTCCTATTAATTGTATTTGGCTGGTGTAATGGTTTCATCTTTAAAGAAACTTTGGGTCACAGAAGAGTTACAACAGGGCTGGAAAGGATTGTTGGTGGGGGGTGTCAGGGATGGGGGTTGCATGGGAGTAAGTTTGCATGAACATACATATAAGGTGTATAAAATTGTTCAAATGTTCATGGGGCATTGTCACAGGGGGTGGAGAATCATTCAATAAATGAGAGATACTGAATTTCCATCCTGGAGAGATCTGCTGCATTCTCTAATGGAGCAGCAACAGTCCCCCAAGTGCAGGGGCAGTGTCTGGCAAAGGAGGATGATCCACTGATGAGCCCTTGTTATTGATGACTAGCCTTATGAGTCTTTGCTCTTAAAATTGAAACTTAGCCTATTGTTATAGGGTGCCTAAGGGTTACCTCCTGAGAGCCTCCTTGTTGCTCAGATGTGGCCTCTCTCTAAGCCCAATTCAGCATATGAATGCATTACATTCCTCCCAGGGTGGGGCATGACTCCCAGGGATGAGCTTCCCTGGCATTGAGGGATTGCTACCAATCCCAATGGACAATGTGGCTGGAAAAAGACTTTGAATAAAAAGGGGAAAAGGTAAAGACAAATGAGTTGATATGGCTAAGAGACTTCAAAGTGAGTTGGGAGGTCATCTGAGAGGTAACGCTTACGCACATCTCAGTAGGATCTCAGAGACTTCCAAAATGGATATCACCCCAAACAGAGGGGCTCCTGAGGGCTTTGAAGATACCCAGGTCCTATGTCAGGGCAGATAGCTCTGGAGTTTGGTGCCTTGCTAGTGGGCCCTACTTTGGAGTTTGTGCTCCTGAGAGTGACAGAGTTGGGTACAAATATGACTTCCCTGCACATGGTTCATCTGTCCTTTCTATTCAAACCTATACTTGGTGGTGGAGTTTGTGGTGTACCTCCAGTCTTTGGGCTATCCATGTGCCATCTGGGCCCAGAATCTCAGTGAAGCTGCAACACCTACTCTACAGCTCAATGGTCTTACCCAGGACACCTGACAGGGAGATGATGAGGGACAGCGGCAATCCCAGGGAATGGAGAGAGCCTGCATCTGCAGGCAGGATAGTCCCATGCATCTTATGCATGGGATATAAGTCCCCTCTCCTTTGAAGGTGGAGTGGACATCATGACCCCAGACTCCTCAGAATTGGGGGAAGAGCTACAAACTAGAGTGGAGTTACTGGTATTCTATTATAGGCATATTGTGATTCAAGCAATGGGTGCTCTGGGGGCAGGGAGAGGGAAAAGCAGTTGTAACACAGGGGCTTCTTTGGGACTTGGGAATTACCCTGAGTGACATTGCAATGACAGATATAGACCATTTTATATCATCTTATAACATGCAGAACTGTGTGGGAAAGAGTGTGGTCTACAATGTGAACATTGGTCCATGCTTAATGGCAAAGCCCCAGGATGTGTTTATCCATTGCAGGTGATGTGCCACACTAATGAAGGATGTTTATGTGGGAGGCTCTGGGAGGTGTGGGAGGTGGGGTGTATGGGGATCCCTATATTTTTTGTGTAACTTTTATGTAATCTAAGTATATTTAAAATATATATATACAATAAAAAAATTTTTCATTTTGGTCTCTTTTCTCTATCTCTCTCCCTCCTGGATGATGTACAGCACTCTCCTGGACTGCAGATTGCAAAGCAGCTCCCTCAGACAGTTTTTTCCCTCCATCCATTGGTTTTGTGAGAAAGTTGAGCCCTGCCTACCTACCTACTCTGATACCATCTTCCCTGAAGTGCCCTAATTGCCTCTTAATAAATTTAGAGTTGCATGTAAATAGTATTAAGGCAAAAATTGCAAAACTCCAGATTAAACAAATTTAAATATACATCTTCTAAAAAAAACAAAGGTGTAAAACAAAAATTAAATTCTATATTAAATAGGACACAATATATAAAGATGAAACCTGAGTCTATAAAATTATAAAGTAAGTGTAACACAAATATAGAGAGAAGAACTTTTGTATATTACTGAAAATGTAATTCAAAGTAGTTTGCTATAAGGGTAAGATGTTAATAGAAATGTCAAATATAGCCTCTAAGAAAGTATATAAAAAACAAAAACAAAAGGAGAAGAGGAAACCAAAATAGTACTTAACGAAAAATCATCTCAATAAATAATAGGCATATAGGGAATCACAAGAGGGGGAATAACCATACAATACATATAGAAAAAAAATCAGCCTAATGTCAAAATAAACCATTCTTTCTCAATTATTACCTTAATTATCAATGGATTAAACATCCTTATGAAAGGGCATAGATTGGCTGACTGAATGCTACTGCACAATCCATTTATATGCTGCCTACAAAAGAGTAACTTTAGATAAAAAGGCACAAAGAGGAAGGTAAAAGATATTCCATGCACATATTAACCAAAGAAGAGCTAGATAGCCATATATTATAGCCAGACGAAATAATCTTATGTCATTAAGTTTGCAAAAGAAAAAGGAAGGCATAATATATAAGTTTCAATCCAGCAAGGATATAACAATTATAATCATATATGCACCTAAAACAGAGTCCTAAAAATACATGAATCAAAAAATTGACAGAATTGAAGGGAGAAACTGATATTTCTGCAATGATAGTTGGAGAAATCAACACACCACTTCCAGTAATTGACAGAATGTCTAGACAAAAATCAATAATAAAAGACTTGAAAAACACTGTAAAATTACACATACATAAAACATTACTCCAAGCAACAAAGAATACACATTCTTCTCATTACACATAGAACATCTTCCAAAATAGACCATATGTTAGGCCACAAATCAAATCTCAGTAAATTTCAAAAGATTGAAATCACATCAAATGTCTTCTCTCCATCAGGGGATTAAGTTGCAAATCTGTACCAAAAAGGACAATTTATAAATATGTGGTAATTAATACTTAAACAACAGGTCAAAGAAGAAATAACAAGGAAGTTAGAAAATACTTAGAGCTAAATGAAAGTAAAAACAATACATATTGGATATATTACTTTTGGTGTTCCAGGTAGATGGCATCAAAGTATACAGGCAGCACTAATCTCTCACAAAAAGCATTGGTGAAAGGGCTGTGCAAGGGACATACTTTGGGAGTCAGCAGATTGGAAGAGTGCTGTGCAACTTCCAGGAGGATGAGGGACAGAAATGAAGAACTCTAAAGAACAAACATGACTTCCTAAACCCCTGTGGTGGCCAGGAAGTGCTCCCATCACCACCTTTTAGACATTAAGGCTGGATAAAAGCTCTTACTCACAGCAGCTGATTGAGAGGGTATAGACATCTTCCTCCTTGTCTGCTGATACATGGGAAGAGGAAAGGTGAGCTGGAGGGATTTTCTTCAGTGAATTCTGAATGTAGAGGTGGAAAGAAAAACCTCAGTTGAAAGGTACACTGACAAGCCCACCTGCTGACCAGCCAGGAAATTGCAAGGAGATAAATAGCTTTTAGGTTTCTCTTTAGACCAGGGATTCTTAACTAGCGGCCCATAGGCCCCTATCTGTGGAAAGATTTCAGGGGGTCTGTGAGCTTGAATTTAAAAATACTAACATTATATTTATTTTCTCTGACCTCTAAGTGAAATGTAGCATTTCCTTCACTTATAAATGTATGCAATAAATTACAGTAGTATTCATTTCATATCACATGGCAGTTATTGCATAGCTTCAAAAATCACTTATGCTTATCCATACTTCAAAATTATGGTAGCTGTTAGACCTGATGCTAGTTGAGTGTCATTAAACTATCTGCTGCTACATTCTGAGAAGGGGTCCATTGTTTTCATGTGACCGGTAAAGGGGACAATGGAACAAAAAAGGTTAAGAACCCCTGCTTTAGACTAACTCCTGAGAGAAAATCTGTGCCCCATTGTTGAGCCCCTGGCCCAATTTTTGAAAATCAATTTTATTGATGCATATTAATAAAGCATAAATCCATCCAAAGTGCACAATCAATGGTACTCAGTAGAATCACATAGTTGTGCATTCATCACTTCAACCATTTTTAAGAATTTTCATTATTCCAATAAAAATAATAAAAAACAAAAAACTCATCACCTCTCAATCTCACTATGCTTCCCCTGCCTTACATAGCTACTATTCTGTTCCATCTCTCTAGTTTATTTGTATTTATATTTTGTAAAGCAGTCATAAATACAATATCACCCATATTCTTATTTTACGTGGTTCACTATGCTATACATTCACATGTTACATTTTAGCTTCCCTTCTAGTAATAAATGTAACCTCAGACACCCTTTCAAACAGAGTCAAACCCATATAATAGCTCTGCTAGTTACAAACACTATGATGTTCTTGCACCATTTCTATTCATTTCCAAAGATTTACAAACTAATTTTATATCAATTTTGCACAGTTTAACCCTCAACTTTCCATTCTCTATCCTCACTCTATTTTCTGGTGATCTATATTCTAATTATTAACTCCATGAGTTAACACAATGTATTTAGTTCATAATAGGGCAATCATTCACTATTTGTCCTTTTATGTCTGGCTTGCTTTACTCAACATAATGTTCTCCTGGTTCATCCATGTTGTCACAGGCTTCACGACTTCATTTCTTCTTACTGCTACATAATATTCCATTGTGTGTATACATTGAAATTTATTTATCCATTCATCAATTTGTGGACACCTAGGTTGTTCCAACATTTGGCAATCATGAATAACACTGCTAAGAACATTGGTGTGCAGATGTCTGCTCGTGTCACTACTCTCAGTTATTCTAGTTATGTGCCTAGTAATGGTATAGCTGGTTCACATGGCAAGTCTATATTGAACTTCCTTAGGAATTGCTGAACAGTCCTCCACACTGGCTCTATTGTACATTCCCACTAACTGCATTGCTATCTCTCCACATTCTCACCAACATTTACAGTTTTCCATCTTTTTTTATAGTGGCCAGTCAAATAGGGGTAAAATGATATTTCATTGTAGTTTTAATTTGCAATTCCCTAATCACTAGTGATGTTGATTTTTAAAGAGTTTCTTCACCATTTGTCTTTCTTCTTTGGACAATTGTCTTTCCAAGTCTTTTGCCCATTTTTTAAATTGGATTGTTTGTCATTTTATTGTTGAGTTGTATAATCTCTCTATATATTATGGATATTATACACTTACCAGATACGTGACTGAGAAATAATTTCTCCCATTGGGCTGGCTGCTTTTTTATCCTTTTGAACAATGTCCTTTGAGGTGCAAAAATATTTAATTTTGAGGAGGTCCCATTTATTTTTTCTTTTCTTGCTCCTGTTTTGGGTGTAAGGATAAAGATACTACTGCTTTCCACAGCATCTTGAAGCTGTTTTCCTACATTTTATTCTAGGAGTTCTGTGGTTGTCATATTTATATTTAGGTCCTTGGCCAATTTTAAAATTTTTGTATAAGCTTTGATATAAGGGTCCTCTTTCTTTCTTTTGGATATGGCTATCCAGGTCTCCAGCACCATTTGTTCAATAAACTGTTCTGGCCCAGCTGAGTGGACTTGACAGCCTTTTAAAAAATCACTTAAACTTGGATATAAAGGTCTATTTCTGAGTTCTCAATTTGGTTCCATTTGTCAATTTGTCTGTCTATATGCTCCTTTTCTATGGTAGCTAAGTAATATGTTCTAAAGTCAGGAAGTGAGAGTCCTCCAACTTCGTTCTTCTTTTATAAGATATTTTTGGCTATTTCTGGCCATTTATCCCTGACAAATAAATTGAATAATTAGCTTTTACATTTCTACACAAACATTGGTTGGTAATTTTCTGGGATTGCATTGAATCTGTAAATCCATTTGGGTAGAATTGCGATCTTGATACTTAATCTTCCAATCCATGTACATGGAATATCCTTCCATTTATTTGTCTTTTTTGGTTTCCTTTAGTAATGTTTCATAGCTTTCTAAACACAGGTCCTTTATTGCCTTGGTTAAGTTTATTCTTAAGTATTTGATTCTTTTAGTCACTAGTATAAATGGATTTTTTTTTCTGATTTCCTCCTCAGATTGCACATCAGTAGTGTATAAAAATGATATTGATTTTTATATATTAATCTTATATCCTGCCACTTTGATGAACTCACCTATTAGTTCTAGTAATGTTGATGTGGATTTCAGGATTTTCATGACATAAGATCATATCATCAATAAATATTGCAAGTTTTATTTCTTCCTTTACTATTTGGGTGCCTTTTATTTCTTTATCTACCCTAATTGCTCTAGCTAGAATTTCTAGCACAATATTGAATAACAGTGGTGACAGAGGGCATCATTGTCTTGTTCCTGATCTCAGGAAGAATGCATTCAGTCTTTAACTGTTGAGTAAAATGTTTGCTGTATGATGTTTATATATATGAACTTTATCATATTGAGAAAGCTTCCTTCTATTCCTATATTTTGAAGTGCTGTTACCAAGAGAAAGTTCTCTATTTTGGCAATTGCTTTTCTGCATTAATTGAAAAGATCATCTGATTTTTCTTCTTCAATTTATCAATGTCATTTATCACACTAACTGATTTTCTTTTATTGAACCACCCTTGCTTACCTGAGATAAAACCCATTTGATCATGCTGTATCATTATTTTAGTGTGTTTTTGGATTTGGTTTGCAAGTATTTTGTTGAGAATTTTTGCACTTATGTTTATTAAGAATATTGGTCTGTAATTTTCTTTTTTCATATTATCTTTATCTGCTTTGCTATTTTTAAATCTGGTTTCAGTATTAGAGTGTTATTGGCTTCAGAGAATGAGTTTGATACAATCCTTTCCTGTTCAATTTTTGGAAGAACTTGATCAAGATTGGTATAAGATAATCTTTAAATGACCTTAGAATTCACTTGTGAATACTTTTCATCCTGAGTTTTTGATCTTTGGGAGGTTTTTGATGACTAGATAAATCTCTTGGCTTGTGATTGTTTGGTTGAGGTCTTCTATTTCTTCTCGGGTCGGTATTGAGTGTTATTAGGAATTTGTCCATCTCATCTACACTGTCTTGTTTTGTGACATACAGTTGTTCATGGTATCCTCTTATGATCTTTCTTATTTCTGCGGGGTCAGTGATAATGTCCCCCCTCTCATTTCTGATTTTATTTATTTAAATCATCTCTCTTTTTTCTTTGTTAGTCTAGTTAAGTGTTTGTTGATTTGTTGATCTTCTCAAAGAACCAACCTTTGGTTTTGTTGATTCTATTATTCGTCATTCTCAATTTCATTTATTTCCACTCTGATCTTTACTATTTCTTTCCTTCAGCTTGCTTTGGGGTTATTTGCTATCCTTTTTCTAATTTCTCCAGGTATGCAGTTAGATCTTCAATTTTAGCTCTTCTTTTTTAATGTATGTGTTGAAGGCTATTAATTTCTCTTTGAGCACTGTCTTTTTGCAATGTCCCATAGGTTTTGATATGTTGTGTTCTCATTTTAATTTATCTCAATGTATTTGCTGAATTCTCTTGGAATTTCTTCTTTGACCTGCTGTTTATTTAAGAGTGTGTTGTTTAATCTCCATATATTTATGAAATTTCCCTTTTTTATTCATTATTGATTTCCAACTTCATTCCATTATGATCAGAGAAAGAGTTTTGTATAATTTCAAACTTTTAAAATTTATTTAGTCCTGTCTTGTAACCCATCATATGGTCTATCCTGGAGAAGAATCCATGAGCACTTGAAAATAATGTATATCTTGCTCTTTTGGGGTACAATGCTCTATAGATATCTGTTAGGTCAAGTTCATTTATCATATTATTTAAGCTCTTTATTTTTTTAATTTATCCTCTGTACAGATGTCCTATTGAATATTTATAATGGTGAATTGAAATTTCCAAATATTAGTGTAGACTCATTTATTTCTCCCTTCAGTTTTGCCAGTGTGTCCCTAATGTATCTAAGGATACTCATGTTAGGTGCATAAATATTTATTTATTTATTTTTTAATAATAATTTCATTTTTTTATTTTTTAAAAGATACTTAGATTACATAAATGTTACACAAAAATTGTAGGGATTCCTATGTGCCTCACTTCCCACTCCTACCACAACCTCCCACATAAACATCCTTCATTAGTGTGACACATCACCTGCAATAGATATACATGTCTTGGGGCTTTGCCACTAAGCATGGACCATAGTTCACATTGTAGACCACACTCTCTCACACACAGTTCTGCATGTTATATAATGACATAAAATGGCCTATATCTGTTGTTGAAATGTCACTTAGAATAATTCCCAAGTCCCAAAAAAGCCCCGGTGTTACAATTGCTTTTCCTTCTCCCTGCCTCTAAAGCGTCCAGTGGCCACTGGCTCCACATTAATGTTGTAATTACTTCCACTGCATGAATCACATTATGTTTGTAACAGAATACCAGTAAGTCCACTCTACTCCATAGCTCTTCCACCAATCCTGAGGAGTCTGAGATGGTGATGTCCACTCCACTTCCAAATGAGAGGGGGCTTATATCTCATGGATAAGATTGGATGGGATTATCCTGCCTGCAGCTGCAGGCTCTCTCCATTCCCTGGGATGGCTGTTGTCCATCATCATCTCCCCACCAGGTGTTCAGGGTGAGTTGATAGAGCTGAAGGGTAGGAGTTGCAGATCCACTGAGATTCTGGGCCCAGATGGCACATGGACAGCCCAAATACTATGGCCGCTGGAAGTACACCTACAAACTCCAGCAACATACATAGGTTTGAGTAGAAGACCATGTGCAGGGAAGACATATTTGGGTCCAACCCTGTCACTCTCAGGAGCAAGGATTTCAAAGGAGAGCTCACTGATAAAGCACAAAACTCTGGGGCTATCCGCCCTGATGTAGGACCTGGGTGTCTCCAGAGCCCTCAGAGGCCCCTCTATTTGGGGTGATATCCACATTGGAAGTCTATGAGGTCCTACTGAGATGTGTGTAAGCATTACCTCTGGGATGACCTCCTGACTCACTTTGAAGTCTCTTAGCCATATGAACTCATTTGTCTTTAGCTTTTCCCCCTTTTATTTGAGGTCTTTTTCCATTTGTATTGCCCATTGGCACTTGTTAGTAATGCCTCATTGCCAGGGAGGCTCATCCCCAGGAGTCATGTTCCATGCTGGGAGGAAGGTAAAGCATTCATATGCTGAGTTTGGCTTAGAGAGAGGCCACATTTGAGCAACAAGGAGGTTCTCAGGAGGCAACCATTAGGCACCCCATAACAATAGGCTAAGTTTCAATTTCAAAAGCAAAGACTCATAAGGTTAGTTATCAATGTCGAGGGCCCATCAGTGGATCATCCTCCTTCACCAGCCACTGACCCTGCACTTGGGGTACTGTTGCTGCTCCCTTAGAGAATGTGGCAGAGCTATCCAGGATAGGAATTCTATATTCTCTCATTTATTGAGTAGTTCTCCACCCAATGTTACCATGCCCTGTGAACATTTGAACAATTTTATGTACATTTTATATATGTTCAGGTGAACTTCCTCTTATGCACCCCCCATCCCTGACACACCCCACCAATGATCCTCTCCCGCCCCAGTTATAACCATTCTGTGATCCAAAGCATCTTTAAAGATGAAGTAAATACAGTATCAAAATACAATTAATAGGAAAATGAAATAATAATGAAGTTTAAATGTAAGAGATAAAATACATGAAAACTTTAAAAAAAACTAAAAATAAAATAAAATTACAGGATTGGGTTTTCAAAAAATGAGAAAAATTTTTAAAAATTAAAAAAAATTTTTTTTTTTTTACATTTTGCTTTTTATCACTGCACTATCTGTTGTCCAGTCTATACCGTGGCACCTTCCCCTTCTCACTCCCCAGTGTCTCACTATTTTTCATTTAATTTTAAAAGAGGTTTTATGGCACAGCAAAGTCACACACCGAATACAAGACACTTTCATATACCCAACATCCTCCCCTTTTCCTCACCCCATAATAAAACCTTTTTGTATGTGGATGGTAGCATTTTTATAACTGATATACAGATAGTGAAACCTAACTACTAAACATTTTCAGTGGTTTACAGTATGGTTTACATTTTGGATCATACACTTTTATAAATTTTGATGATATTTATCATGTTTTGTGTCTATCACTGTCAGGTAATGAAAAACATTTCCACTGACCACCAAATACCCCCTGTTTGATTTATTCTGTTCCTCCCTCCCCATCCCTCTGGGTCCCATGATGACCCCCTCCATTGACTCATTGGATGACATGGTTCATAGTTACATGCAACAAGAGGTCATGACACACTGGTTTGTCCTCCACTATTAGGAACTGCCCTTACTCTTCAGAGATTCCCACCTGTCTATTTCTGCTCTCCTCTCTGTATCCTGGCTATTCTAACCCACCCTTCCCAATCTACCCACCAGTCGACCCTGCACCACCCAATCCAATATATTATTACCCTCCTGTCCTAACCCTTCAATACACAACTACACTCTTTCACTTTACCATAGGTTAAGTCCATATGAGTGATGGCTCAAAACTTTCACTTTTCTTTCTCTTTCTTGTACACCTATCTTTCCGACAAGAGTTCCCAGTGTCTGCTCAATTTCCTTAATTCATATCAGCGAAATCACGTACTGTTCATCCTTCAAGGCTTGTCTTGCTTCATTCAAAATAAGGTCTTCCAGATTCATCCATGTTATTCCGTGTGTTAGCACTTTATTCCTTCTTACAGCTGAGTAATATTCCATTGTATGTATATACCACATTTTGTTTATCCATTCACCCGGGTTGATTCCAACTTGTAGCAATAATAAACAATGCCGCTGTGAACATTGGTGTGCATATATCTGTTCATGTCTATGCTTTCAGTTCTTCTGGGTTTATACCCAGCAGTAGAATCACTGGATCATATGGCAGATCTATAGTTAGTTTTTTGAGGAACCACCAAACTGTCCTCCACAGTGGCTGGAATATTCCACAATCTCACCTGCAGGGGATGAGGGTTCCCATTCCTCCACATCCCCTCCAACACTTATAGTCTGCTGTTTTTTTAATAGCCACCATTCTAATGGGTGTAAGATGGTATCTCAATGTAGTTTTGATTTGTATTTCTCTAATAGCTAGAGATGTTGGGCATTTTTATATGTGCTTTCCAGCCATTCATATTTCTTCCTTGGAGAACTGTCTTTTCAGGTCACACACTCATTTTTTAAATGGGTTGATAGTCTTTTTATTTTCAAGTTGTAGAATTTCTTTGTGTATGCAGGAAATTAGGATCCTATGAGATATATGGCTGCTAAATATATAGGCTGCTTTTATTTTCTTCATAATGTCTTTTGAGGTGCAGAAGTTTTTAATTTTGAGGAAATCTTATTTATTTATTTTTTATTGTGCTGCTCATGCTTTGGGTGTGAAGTTCATGAAATCATTTGCTATTACAAGGTCCTGTAGATGCTTCCCTACATTATCTTCCAAAATCTTTATGGTCTAAGCTCTTATATTTAGATCTTTGATCCATCCTGTGATGATTTTTGTATAAGGTGTGAGAAGGTGTTCCTCTGTCATTCTTTTGGATATGGATATCCAGTTCTCCATGCACCACTTGTTGAAGAGGCCATTTTCTCCCAACTGAGTGGGCTTGGCGACCTTGTCGAATATCAGATGCCTGTATATGTGAGGATTTATATCAGGACTCTCAATTCAGTACCATTTGTCAATGTGTCTATCCTTGTGCCAATACCATGTGGTTTTCACCACTGTAGCTTTGTAGCATGTTTTAAAGTCAGGTAGTGTGATACCTCCAACTTCATTTTTTTTTTCAATATGTCTTTGGCGATTCGGTGACTCTTACCATTCCAAATAAATTTTGTAGTTAGTTTTTCTAATTCATTAAAAAATACAGTGTTGATTTTTATTGGGATTGCATTAAATCTGTAGATTAGTTTGGGTAGGATAGACATGTTGGTGATGTTTAGTCTTCCTATCCATGAACAAGGAATAGTCTCTCATTTATTTATGTCTTCTTTGATTTCCTTTAACAGTGTTGTGTAGTTTTCTGTATATAAGTCCTTTACATCTTTAATT
>JAQZBX010026190.1:0-13091 GCA_029593785.1 Cabassous unicinctus
TTGTTTGTTTTTCACATTGGACGTTCTTGTGCATACATTGAAGGGAGCTATGAGGTAAGAATTTGACTTAAAAGGCCAAACCTTCTGTTGGTTACCTGCCTACCTTGGAACTAAGCTGAAACTTTAAGAAGCAACTTAAATAATAAATAAATTCTGCTGATGGCTATTAGATTGCTAGCTAGGAAATTAGGATAGGGAGTAATTCTAACTGTATAGAGAACGCTAAAGAGAGCTGAAATATTTCAAGAATAGGGATATTCGTTAGGAATATAAAATCAGCTTCTATTGTGAGGATAACCATTCAAAAGTCTGTTTTTTCATAAGGAGGTTATATAATCTCCATTTTCAAATTTTGCATTCCTTTTTCAGTAGCAAAGCATTTTTTATTGCCCCAATCAAATCAAAACTGTGCTAAAACCCCATGTTCTATTTTCAGTTAGCAATAATTTATCTCCTATTTACACACACACACAAGCTGATCTCAACCACAATGGCAACATTTAAACACTCATGAATTCAAACCACCCAATGGTATTCTATCGAGCTTGGGAGAGTGGGTGCCAGGTCAGGCTGATAGACCTTCTTCCTCACCTTGCCTTCTGTACTTAGTGCTCACACATCTTGCAGCCTGATAGGTATTATTTGTAAATTAGGGTGGAAAAAAAAGTAGGATTAGTGTCACCAAGTGATAGGTTTTGTCTGCATAAGGTCAGTCTTTTCAATTTAAAGTTTAATTGCATAATCCATTAAGAAAGAAAACTGAGTTTTGCTGAATCTAAACTATAAACTACAGAAGTTTATAGGAGAAAATCTTATCATTGTATTTGTTCTGTCGCTTTCTCTATTAATGTGACTTAGCACTAGTTCTGCAGCCGTTGTTAGATTCTTTGACCCTTGTTTGTTTTGCAACTGTCAACAACATGAAAACTTTTAATACAGGAAAGACTGCTATTTATTAATTTTTTAGGTCGTATAATCATGGTAGCTGAAAGAATAAGCTTAGATGATGAGAGAGGAAAAAAAAAAGTCACTTTCAAATTTCAAAATACACTTCTAGGGGTTCTCTCTCAGAGAGGAACATACAGGAAATACACCGTGGTAGTCATTGGTCTGAGGTCTGAGCAGGAGGGAATGAGAACCCCCCAGCTAATGGAGGTGGAAGGAAGGGCCAGGTGCCTAGTATTCTGTCTCCTTCTCTCCTTCACTCAGTTGCTCCTCACTCCTGTTTCTCCATGTGGAACAAGAGCAAATTATAGAAGGTGTTGTCATAGATTACATCAACATCACCAGTCAGTTGCTGGGAATATAAGTGCTGGTAGGAAGCACGTCTAAAACCAAGACTTCTCTGAGTCATTTTATTTATTAGCTTATTTGTTTACTTTTCTAGAGGAGTAATTTCCCACGATAATTAATAGTCCAAATTATTTATTTATTCTACTCACGCATTGGTGCAGTATTTCAGAAAGAGCGTGAGCTTTGAAGTCTGTGATACACTAAGTTGATCCCTGCTCTAGGAGATGAAAACTGTGTGACCTTGGGCAAGTGTCTTAAACTTGCTGAGGGTCTACATTCTAACTGAAGAGAAAGCAATACTTTGCTGTCAAGTTTTATAAGAATTCATGATCAGACAAGGTATGTAGGGGCATTGTCAAGCCCAGCACCTAACTCATGGTGAGTGGTTAATACGTGTTAGTTCCTTTACATCTCCCAACTCTTTACTACCCTGATATGAGAGCCTGTGCCTCACCTGATAGCCATGGTTTTGGTATTTCAGCTTTATATTTGTAGCTAAGCAAGACACACTGGCTGCATATAGTTGCTTCCTCTCTTCCTACTATCATGCCCCTCTCCTCTCGCTCATGAGGAAGGACTGCAATGAAATTCATTAACCCCTTTTGGGGAGTCACATTGCTTCTCCCACTTTCCCAGGGTGAACAGCATTTCCCTGAGCTGCTCAAGTGTCAGGGAAACAACTGCTACTGAACTCTGGATGAACCCTTGGTTATTATTTTGAGGACTTCAGCATTATCTGAGGTATAATCACTGTGGTAAAGCACAATCAGCCCTAAGGTCGTATAGAGTCTCAGCAAAATCCAAAAATTGCTGGGAACTCTTCAGTGATGTAATTATATTGCTATGTCCTTAAAGAACCAAGTTATCCATTCAGATAGTGTATTCTTCTATACCAGGGGACAGGGCTTTGCCTTGAACTATCCAGAGGAACACCAGGGTTCTAGTACATTCAAACCTGCCATGCATGCAAAGCAATGGCTGTACGGTGTCCTCAGCTACCAGGTGGGCAGACATGCATGCTACATCCAGCCTAATATGAAGCTGCATAACTATTCCAGCTCTACCTGTTTCCTTACACCCTCCCACACACTTTAATCCTGTCACCATTACTGTTATCTACCGAAATAACATGAGCAAAGGGACTAAGATATATAACAAAAACTCCTTCCTAGATTGTGTCTTATTCCAAGGTGGCCATATTGCTTATATTTATGCAGTTTTGCTTTTCAGCATGTGAGTATAAATTGCTCATTGAAAGGCAATGAGAAGGATGTTGTGTATCAGTGAAACTCAGAGTTTCTTGAAGCAGGTTGGCAGGAACATATCTTACAGTTTAAATTTCAGGGCAACAAATGCCACCTCAAGAAATAGTGACTTGCCCCTTCTATTTGAACCTATAGTTAGTACTAGAGTTGATAGGTGTACGTCCAAGAGACTTAAATCTTTGGGCTTTCCATGTGCCAGCTGGGCCCTGAATCTCAACAAAGTTGCAACACCTAATCTCCAGTTCATTGGCCTCACCCAAGATAACTAACAAGGAGATGATGATGGACAATGACTATCCCAAGGAACAGAGAGAGTCTGCAACTGCAAGCAAGATAGTCCCATCCATCTGCCCCATGGGATCTAAGCCTCCTCTCAATTAGAGTTGGTGCGGGCATCACCATCCCAGAATCCGCAAGACTGGGGAATGAACAATGGACTAAAGTAGACTTACTAGTGTTCTACTCTAGACTTACTATGATTCTAGCAATGGAAGAACTGTTATCATTGATGTGGAGGCAGTGGCCATTGGAGATTCTGAGGGGAGAGAGAGGGAAAAACAGGTGTAATATGGGAGCATTTTCAGGACTTGGGTATTGTCCTGAATGACATTGACATGACAGATACAGGACATTATATATCTTGTCATAACTTATTAAAAAATTACGTGGGAGAGAGTGTAACCTGCAATATAAACTATAATCCACGCTTAGTGGCAATGCTCCAAAATGTGTTCATCAATTGTAATAAATGTACCACACTAATGAAGGATGTTGTTAATGTGGGAAAATGTGGGAGGGGTAAGGAGCGGGGCATGTGGGAATCCCCTATACTTTTTATGTAACATTTATGTAATCTAAGTATCTTTAAAAAAAATTTTTTTTAAAGTACATTAAAAATTTGCTTTCCAGAGAGAGAGAAAAAAAAGAAATAGTGACTTTCTTAATCGCCGAAAAGTAATAACAACCCACATGTCTATCCACAGATGAATGGATAAACAAAATGTGGTATACTCATATGACAAAATATTATTCAGCTGTAAGAAGAAATGAAGAGGAGCAGATGTGGTTTTCCACATGGGAGGTCATAAAAACCAAAAAAAACAAATAACAAGCAAACAAATGAAAAAACCAACTCAGGGGAGTTGTTGTGGCTCAGTGGTTGAGTGCCAGCTTCCCACATATGAGGTCCTGGTACCTAAAAAAAAAAAAAGAAGAAATGAAGTCATGACGTATAGGACAACATGGATGAATCTTAAGGACATTATGTTGAGTGAAACAAGGTAGACACAAAAGGACAAATATTGTATGACCTCACTAATATGAACTAAATATATGAGCAAAGTCAATCTATGGAGATAATAGCTAAAAGATTGGTCACCGGAAGATAGAATGAGGATAGAGAATGTAGAACAGAGGCTTAATTTTTGCAGAATTTGTAATAAGGTTGATTGTAAATGTTTGGAATAGCATAGAGGTGATGATAGCACATTGAAGTGAATGCAATTAGCAGCACCAATATGGGGGTATGATTGTGATTGAAAGGGAAAGTTTAGGGTTGTTTACAGTATAAGAGCTGAAACAAGAAGGCAGGGCATTGCCTTGTTGGACCTTAGGTAGGAACGTTCACTTCAGGCAACTCAAACTTTGCCTTCCCATGCATATCAGCAAATGATTGGAAAAGAGCTGGGAGTATTGAATTTGGAGTTGCAAACAAATTTTAGTAAGTAGGCAAATTCACAAATATGGAATCCATGAATGAGGACTGACAGTGTGATGGTTAGGCTAATATGTCAACTCGGCCAAGTAATTATGTCCAGGTGTTTGGTCCAGCAAGCACTGGGCTAATTGTAATACAAGAGCATTTATGGACATCAATCACCAGTGAGTTTACTGCATGGATGGCTGATTACATCTGTATCAATCAGGGAGATTGCATCAGGAATGGGTGATGCTTTTATCCAATCAGTTGAATGCCTTAGAAGGGGAAGTGATTTCAACATTCAGAGAGAATTTCTCAGCTCGTCTTTGGACAGCCAACTTCTCCCAGAAACTCATCAAGGACCTTTCATCGGACTTTCGTCGGAGCTCCTGGTTTGCAGCCTGCCTGCGGAACCTGGACTTGTGCATCCCCATGGTCGAGGGAGAGACTCATAAAATCTCATGTTATTGACAGATATCTCCTGTTGATTCTGTTTCCCGAGAGAACCCTGACTAATACAGATGATATCTACTGCTTACTTTAAAAATAATGCAAATCATCTTTTTTAATATTTAATGTAGGGATACACACTGGTGACTTCAAAGGTCTAGTCTATGCACCAGATATTCACGGGGGTTCAGTGAGTGGGATCATGAGAAAGGAGAGGAAGGGTTGATGTGCTCTCACTAGCACTTCGCTTTCAGCATATATTATAATTTGATAGTTTATGTGTTATGAGTCACGTGCAATTTTGCATTATATTATCTAGTTTAAACTAACCTCATCTAATGCTAACAGCCCAAACAAAGGCCTGAATATGCCATTCTAATAATGCAAGCAAAAGTTAACAGTAAGAAAATGACAGGGCTGATATCTACTCTAAGTCCAAGATCTTCATTAGTTATGTTACAGGGAAAATATAATAATAGTCTGATAGGAAATCAGAAAAAAAATATGTGAAACATGTAACTAAATTCACTATCATTACCAATGAAACTCACCTTAAGTGTTTATTTTATATAGTAGTTCTATGTGAAATGTCTTTTTCCCACCAATTTGAACCATCAAACCAGTAATCAGAATTAACTGAACCTAGAATCATATTTTTAAATGACTGCATCACCAAACAATAAAATTATTTATTTAAATATATATTCCATGATAGTGCTTTTATTATTTGTAGTAAGAACAAATTTGTTTTTATATTGTTAATAATACAATAAAGAATTATTTTTAAAATATTGATCATTCTACCTTTATCATATTCTTTTTCATTTTTATTTTTGCTTCTGTTTTATAATAGAAACAATATATTAAAACAATAAAATTGCATAGTTATAAGTTTATGTATGACATGGTATACTCTAAACTTTTACTGATGGGTCCATGAACAAATATGTTTGTTATCACTGAGATAGAGAAAAATTTAGAGCATGACTAGAGGAGCCCTTCTTTACTAGCAATGGGACTTTGAGAAAATGTCTCAGGTTCCTTACCCGTAAATTGGGGAAATTAATAGTACCTGATACAAATTGTTGTAAGGATTAAGTGAATGGTGTATATATGTTAGAAGAAGGTGCTCGGCAAATAGTATGCACTGTTAGATATTATTGATTTTTCTTTTTTTTACTGCAATGCTTCTCAAATGTTGTTCCAATGCAAGTTTCTAGAAAAGCATATGTATTTGAGCATTGCTGCACATTCTTTTCTTGGAGATTTGCAAAACAAATTACTATGCCAATGGTTTTGAGACTTCTTACAGTAAAATAACCTGCCTAATTTTATTGACTTCATCATTTCCCCAATGATTTGACCCCAGAAACCATTTTTTAAAGAAACGTATATGAACATATGCCAAAACACAGTTTGGGGAAACTGCCTTTCTAATTATTTATATTGTGTCAATGTTTTTCTGCTGCCTATATGTCATTAATATTTAAGTTCTAGTTGGTTGATATAAACCCTAAGTGTCCAGATCCATATACTGAGAAAACACATGCTTCATAAATGAGTGCTTATTCTTGTCATAGCATTTCTCCTTTTTATAGTTCTTCAAAGAAATTAAAAAGACAGGACAATTTAATCAAATAATTACGTAGTGCTTTCGTTGGGGCATGGGTTCAATTTCTTAGGCTGTAAAAGCATATTAGCAACTCTTGAATTCTATTTGATAGAGCATGAATCATGTATGAACATGGCCGAGCACAAATTTAGCAACAGATCCTCCAAGAATAGTTTGCAAATTATTGCACACCAC
Source organism: Cabassous unicinctus (assembly GCA_029593785.1). NCBI lineage: Eukaryota > Metazoa > Chordata > Mammalia > Cingulata > Chlamyphoridae > Cabassous > Cabassous unicinctus. Next base: position 6,515 of record JAQZBX010026190.1, read on the forward strand.
TGTTAACTCTTCCAGAAGAACAAGTATCCATTTCTATCTCTAGTCATTCCAGATTCTTTTTATTCTTTTTGGTGCTTTTAAAATAATGTTATTTCCATAGTTCCCTGGATATTCATAGCATATATGGGTGTTTCTGGGAAAAAAAAGTGTATAATATGAAGGGAAAAGCAAAATATAATGGGAGAATCTCTTTAAGCTGCTTTACAAAAACTTAGCTTTGAATAAGCATAACAATTTCCAGGAATAACAACAATTTTTAGAACATTTTTCTCCTTTTTAAATAAAATAGAATATAGAAATATGTTTAATAAATCACTTAAATGTCTAAATAACTTCCTGGACAAAAAAATATATTTTTTATTAATCTATGTACTTTTAAGAACAAATACATCTTAAAAATAAATAAAGTCTCAAATAATTTGTTCTTCAGAGTGGCAAACTTTTGAACAATATACAAGTAAATAAGATATAGTTTAAAATTCTATTCTTTAAATTACAGGAATGATGAAAGATATTTTTTCTTTTGAAATGCTGTCATAGCTACTTTATAAATTTGCTCAAGTTAAAAGCCAGATTTTTCATAATTAGATGATTAATGAGTCCAGTTCTTCAGTTCTTGGGTCACATAAAGGTCTGAGTTAAAGATATTTCCTAGAGTTTATGAGAAGGAAGATCTATCCTTCCATTTCATTTTTTCTGACTAAGAACGTAGCAGTGCTGTAGGAAGCCACACCACCCTGGCTCTTTAACAACTGTTATTTGTAAGTTTGGTCTGGAAAGGGCTATAATCTCTTGTTTTCCCAAAGAGCCTTCTACAGGTTTTCTTCCTGGAACTCATAACTGATTGTGTTTCTCTTTTGTTCAAAATTCTTCCATAACAATGTACAACCTCTATAAGTTCATATATGTTCAGCTCTATCTGCCACTGTACTATCCCTCTCCTTCCTACCCCAACTTTTTCCCCCTGTGGATACCTTAAGTTCCTGAAGCAACAATTGCCAGCTATTATTCAAAGTATTCTCTCAGCCTAGTATTCCCAACATGTACTACTCTCCCCATCCGTGCCTTTAAATCCCACTGTGAATCCTATCTTCTCGAAGATGCCTTTCCCAATGCCCTCAGCCCTAAACTATCATTTTGTTAAACTCACAGCATCTGTTGGAGCTTGAATCATGTCTCCTCTCACACAAATCACGTTCAAGTCCTAACCCCTGGTCCTGTGAGTGTAACCTCATTTGTGTATAGGATCTTCAAAGGTTTCATCCTGTTCAGATGAGCCCAAATAGAATCAGGGTGGGCCTTAATCCAGTATGACTGGAGTCCTTATAAGGAGAGGAAATTTGGATGCAGAAGTAGAAGCCACAGGAGGAGTGAGGAGTAAACAGCAAGAGACAGATCATTATGTGAAGGAGGCAGAGATCAAGGAGGGGTATGGGAAAGAAAATAGCCACCCCTTGTGAGGGCCTCAGGAAACTGATGGATTTAGGGCAGGACCAGGTTTCAGATTGGGTGGGAAGGCAAAAAATTCACAGACAAGGTGGAGGCATTGCAAAGGCCATGGGGAAAGGATTTGTAGATGAGGAGTGATAAGAGATGGGGTCAGAAAGGTGTTTTACAGAGCCTCTTGGGAATTAGAATTCTGGGACAGAAGAGTGAGCAGGGAGTCTTAAGTTTCTTGTGGTGGGAACTAGAACTGGGATAAAGAACAAGATGAGATTCATCCTGATGCTTACAAGGAAGTTACATTAAGGCTGTGAACGCTGAAGGGATCAAGGAGTAGGAGGTCTTGCACAGAGCACACCATGCCCCTTGATACCTGCTCCCTTTTAGCTTCTGTCCATAAAGGCCTAAAGGCCACCATTGCAGTGTCTCACTCGCAGCATGTACCTTCCCTTTTGGACTCTGTCAATGCCATTCTTATTCAGGATTATACTAGAGATCCTATCTAGTGTACTCAGATAGGAGAAATGAATAAGAAACGGAAATACCAGGAAGGTCAGAACAATATCATATGCATTTGCAGATGATATGACTGTTTACCTAGAAAATCAGAGTGAATTTTATGAATAACTATCAGACTTAATAAAGAGTTCAATTAAGATATACTGATACAAGAAATACAAAGAAAGAGCAAAAGCTTTCGTTATAAAGGCAAAAAAACAATTGTACAATGCATGCAAGGGAAGAAATATCCCATTTATAAAAGCAACAACCCAAAATTGTGTATTAACTTAATAAAAATAGATAAAATTTATATGAAGAAAACCACCAAAACTTACAAAGATATTATAAATGTATAGTTTTAAGAAATGAGGAAATGTATCATATTTATGAATGAGAAGCCTAAGAATTTTTAAAGACATCTATTCTTCATGAAATATTTATCAATTTAATTTTTTTCTATTTCAATAAAAATTAATTTTGTTAGATCTTTATTCATTAATCCTGATAAGTAAATATAGAAAATTGGCAAGGAAGTTTTGGAACAGGTTGTAATGAGTGGGATTTGTCCCAACAGATTTAAAACTCTATTATAAGAGTAAGATAATTAACACTACTGTTATTAGTGTAGCAATAAAGAAAAAGGCCAATAAAACAGAATACAGTACAGAAATAGTCCATGCATATATAAGAACAGTAAAACAAAGGTGACTTTAAAAATCAAAGACGAAATGAAGGGTTGTTTAATAAATGGTTTTGAGGCTACTGGTAAGTGTTGGGAAAAAAAATAATAAAACTAGCTCACTCTTTAAAGTACAAATACATTCAAAGGGAATTAACAGTCAAATGCATAATAATCAAGATCGCATAAACAAGAAAAACAAATACTAGGAGAAGAAACATGAGATTTACTTTTTCTTTGAAATACAAAAAGGCTTCTATTAACATGACACCAAAGCCATGACTTGGAATATAAAGTAGAGGCAGTGGCTACATAGATTTTTTTTTTAATGTCTAAATGACAATAATATAAATAAAGATGAAAGACAAAATCTGAAGAAACAGATACAAAATCACATACAAGTAAGTAGGAAAAAAATAAGCCAAATAATATAAAATGGACAAACTATATGAACAAATAATTTAAAAATAATAGTGCAAGTAAAATATGAAAAGACATTCAAACTCACTAATAGTCAAAGAAAGAAAACTGAGTCATCATTTATGACTACAAGACTGGCACAGATTAAAAATAATATGATTTCCACCATTGGTGAAAGTGAGAAGAATCCACAACTGAGGAAATGAAAACTGCTACAAACATTCTGGAGAATGAATGTGAAGCATGTGTTAATAATGTCAAAAAACATGCATATCCTCAAGCCATAATTGAATTTCTAGAAAATTGTCCTCAAGAATTATTAGACAAATATTTTAAGATTTCTGTACAAAGATATCCAATGTACATTTTATAATAGCTACTGTCAAACAATCAAAATGGTTGTTGATAGAAGATGCTCAAATAAATTAGGACAATTACATAATGGAAAGTAGTTCCATTGCATGCACAAGTTATAAAGGATACCATATGTCTATATGCATTGTTAACACGAAATAATGTCCACAGTATATTAAGTGCAAAAAGCAGATTGCAGAGTAGTCTGTATTTAAAATTTCATTCTTGCAAATATGTGTGTGTTTATGTTCACATGCATGTGCAAGTGTGTGTGTGTTTTATGTAGGACAGAAAGATATACAGCAAAGTGTTAACAGTTGTGATTTTGTCCGAGGATGAAATGTGCATGACTTTCATTTATATTTTATACATTGCTGAATCATTTATTGTGAGCACTCTCTTGTGTTTTTTTTTCTATTTGGTTTACACATTTTAATTGGAGAAATTTGTGCTGGAAATGAAAACTAAAGAATAATAAAATGGGGTATGGTCTACATTTTCATCATTTTAGATGACAGAGTGAGAGCAAACTTCTACTCAAGGGGTTGAGAAAAGATTAACAGAAGGGAAAGTGGAGCTGGTTCTTGAAATATAAGTAGTCATTCCTGTGGTTTTCAAGAGAAGAGAACCAAAACCAAGTGTATTAAGGCTAAGGGGTGGGTCAAAATATGGGTTTAAAGAAAACCAGTGGCAATAAAGATGAAGAAGAAGAAATAACTTTGGGCCGAAAAGACTACAGGACCTGGTGGCCAATTGAATGTAGCTGACAAAGATGAAGTTAATGATGTAATCTCATTTTCCACTAGTTAACAAAGGTAAAGTTAATGATGAAATCTGGTTTTCCAGGTTAGATAACAATACCAGTTGTAAAGCTAGGGAAAGCAAAATGCAGAGTAGATTTGGATGGAGAAGGCTGTGCATTCAGGTTTTGACATAGGTTGTTTGAGATATATGTGGACCATCCAGATAGCTTCCAAGAACTGGTTCATGATCCAGGTATGAGACAGAGTTCTCTGTGACTTTGTAGACTACTAAAAAGTGGGCCTTGGCTTTGTGGAGAGGGATGAGTGGTAGCAGGGAGCCTTTTATTCCTATCCAGCTAGCTGGATCTTTCTGGAGCTTTACTCCCTGCTGTGCAGTGGCTAATAGCTCTCTCCTCACAACCCAGTTCAGCAACTCAGCGTTCCTAAGGCCATCCTCATTGTGAATAACCCAGCTACAAAGAGTAGCTCTGAAACAGTCTTAACATGGCTCGAGCAAGTAGTACAGGCAGGCACTAGACTAAACTATTTACAAACAGGATCCCATTTAATCCTCACAACATGATTATCTTGTATTTATAGGTAAGATATTGGAGCTCAAAGATGCTAAGGAATGCCAAAGATCACATAACTAATAATATGTGGCATAGACTTCTTTTATCTGAGCTTGGTCTCATTTGAAAATTTATGTTTATATTGACTAATTTCCACCTCATTACCTCTGTATTCACCACAATTCTGCAGTGCTTGCTTCTTTAAAAATGTAAAAAAATAATCAAACAAACAATAAATAAAACAGGGGAGGTGGGGAGAGCTACTACTGTCCAGCCCAACCTCAACCTAAAGAGAAGGAGACTTCAGTGGAGATTGCCAAGGAAGTCCTTTGACAAAATGATGCCTAATTTTCAGAGAATATCTTTCATAAACTGTTTACCTGATGTTAATGATTGTTTTCTAGATTTCTTACCAGGATTTTACAGGTGATAGATTCCAGAGCAGAAACTTTTACCAGCAATTACCTGTGTATGAAAGCAAAGGTGGTAGATAAATCATTTCTGTCATCTATGGAGAACATAGAGGTCTGATATTTTACCCTTAAACCACTAAATAAGTTTTAAGCATTAATATTGGAACAGTACTATTCAAGACAGTAAGAGAGAAAAGATAACTTTTGTCCTCAAAAGCTTGCATATCACAATTGTACAATACTAATTAACACCATGTGGTGTTAATAATAGAGGGTATATGGAAAAAATATGCCAAATGTACGCTATGGACCACAGTTAGTGGTAATAGTCTGATGATGTTCTTTCATAATCTGCAACAAATGTTTCACAGCAATGTAAGGTGTTGGTGGAGAAGTGATATATGGGAATTCTACACATTACGCATGATTGTTTTATAAGCTCACAATTTCATTAATAAATAATATATGTATATATATAAGCTTGCATATCACTGGAGAAATAAGAGTAAGGGGAGAGCAATGTAAGGCTGGCTTTAGTTGGGAGTGCCATTATGGAAAAAAAACAAAACAAAACAAAATTTCTGAAGCCCTGTTTCCCCTATGGAATGAAAATAATGTGAATATAATGCTGTGACAGCTATAAAAATTCATTTCATGCATGCCCTTCCCCACTCCCACCCCCAACACACCATAAATGTTGCCCATCTCTAGCTCTTCCTTCAATACCACCATACAAATGACACTGTTGGATATGTTACGATTTATTTCTTACTCACCTTCTCTCTGCTTCGATGACAAATATCTTCTGCAGCAACATCAACTTTATCCAAACTCATCTTACCAATACCTTAATGGCAAAAGATGAGCATGAATCTAGTTGAAGGAGCACAGACCTATTTAATAAATAATCAGTGAATAAGGTGTGAATTCTACAATAGTCGCAGAGTTAAAGCAAGGATTGAGCTCTCCAAATTGGTAAATGAATACTTAATAAAAACAAAAATCAGATAAAATATATGGTATATAATAAAATAAAATAATTAGCTCTAAGTCAAACTTGCTGTAGTAGTCTGAGTTTTATTTGTTAAGCTGCGTAGTTACTTCTGTGTACCTCAGTTGTCTCCCAGTAAGACACTACAGCTCCTTCTTATCCTGAAGCTGTTTCTCACCACTGAGGCAGCATCTCCCTTGAAAGATTCCGATTTTATCTTGAGAATTTGTGTCCATACTGTTGGTGGTGACTTTGCCTGTAATATCCGTTTCTGGATATGCAAGGCACACACACAACTTTGGAAATCTAGAAAAAACTTTGCTCAGTCATTTGGTCTCATAATTACTACAGAAAGTTGTGGCGTAGCTATGCCATTAATTGCTAGATAAGATAACTAATTAGAAAATAAGATCCAAGTTTCCATTCAAACTTGCCTCCCCAGTCAAAACTCAGCCAAGTGT
>JAQZBX010026190.1:13191-29190 GCA_029593785.1 Cabassous unicinctus
TTTTTTTTTTTTTTTATCCTGGAACTCTTAATTGCGAAGTTCTATTATTTTGTGAGGGATAGTCTCTAGAAGGCAAAGAGTTAAAGACGTCACTTTAAATGACAAAAGCTGAACACTTTACCCCACTTTCAGTCTCTCATCTATTCATCCTGTTCATTGTGAAGGATTTCAGCTTTCTAAGCTCTTCAACTACCTGCCCCTAATTTGTATTCCTAGGAAGAGGCCTGGTTGGTTATTTTGCATTTGTGTGCTAATGCTGATGAGCTTCGTTCTCTGGGGGAGGGGAGAGGAGGAGACTCCAGAAGAGAAGGAGTGCGGGTGGGGGTGAAGGTGCAAGTTTTGGTGGGAGAGTCATGCTGAATTTTAACCTTGAATGCCTCCTATACAGCTTCTAACAAAGCCTTCCTGATTACGAGGAATAAGACACCCTGTGAAAACTCTCCTGGGTATACACACGTTTGAACCAAATGGGCTAGCCAAGAGGGAAATTTGGATTTAGGGAGACTATTTCGTTATTATAATAACAACTAAAGAATAATAATGGGCAAGAACTTCAAAATATCTGAAGGCATCAGGAGAGCTCTTGTAAGTCATGAAACAGATAGATTTGCTGCCTTCAGAAAAAAAAAGGGAAAGAAGGAAAATATTCAATATTTTACCAAAATAAAGGAAGAATAACCTGTAAGAGCATTTTCCCTCCATTGTTAATAGAATATGTTAATAGAAAAAGGTTTTAATTAAGATAATCTTATCAGAGGTCATTGTACTTTACAAATACTAATATCCTGATTTAGTTCGACTGGAAGTTTCTTTTCTTCTTTTTTTTTTATTAGGAAGTACTGAGGCAGGGTTAGTATAGGGAAAGAAGGAAGAAAGTCGTGACCGGCAGAGAACATGGCCATGAGACCCCGCCCAGAAACCCCCTGAAGGAAGGCTGCTACTAAGAACAAAGCTGGAAAGACCCCGCTGAGACCCTGACCACAAGGTCTCATTTGGAACTCTTTCTGGGATCAAGGGGAAGCCTGAGATAACTCCAAACAGGTCACCCCCCTAAAGTCCTCCCCATTGGTCCCCTGAGAACTAACAGGCAGGGATCTTAAGGCAGCCAATTGGAACAGCAAACAGCTGTGGCCCCTCCCCAACATTAGGGAATGCGAGGAGGACAGGTCTTAAAAGGCCTAACCTGGGGTCCCACATGCTGTCCCAGCCTGTAGCACGCCGGCACTCATGCCTCCTGGTGTGTACTTATCTTTTTTCTCATTTCTTAGTTTCTTAATAAACTCTTTCCTCCCTTGCCTACCCTATGGCATGTCCTTGATTCTTTTATGTGACATAGCCAAGAACCTAGAGGCCCAGAACCCAGAGCGTTCCGCTAACAGTACCGGAGATCGAACCCCGGACCTCATACTCGGGAATCAGGCAGTCAACCACTGAGCTACACCTGCGCCCCTCATTTTGTTTCTAAGGGCAAAATACTTTGAGACCAAATGAATGCAATGCTTTTGATCTTTGATTTATAGAGCAAAATAATGATGTGCTATCATATTTCTAACTGAGTTAGCAGCAGTGCAATGAAGACTGCCCTGTTCTGAATAGTTTATATAGTCTAACTTCTGATTAACTAGACGGGGTGCCAGGACATCCTCCAGAAGGAGCGTCCATGACCCACTATGGAGGAGTTCTTATTAACCAGTGTGCTAAAGGAAAATTTCATTTTTCTCCTAGCTCTATCCTAATTCAGCCTAATAAAAGCCTGGAACGTCACTGGCTTTGCCCAGTCTATAATTGTTAGAGGCTGTTGTGTGGCCCTTTTTGAAAATGAGAGTAAGTCATATCATTTGACATAAAAAAACAACAGCAAAAACACAGCTAATGTGTAATCCTGATAACATCTTCTAAGGGAGAGTGCAGAAGACTCGGAAAAAGGGCATTCATTTGGGATATTGCAGACTAGCAAATGGAATTCTGAAATAAAAGGTCAGAAATCAGAGATCAATGTTCACCTTTGCATCCATCTACTTTGTACCGGCCTCTCAAATAAACATTGACTCTCTGACTTGGCATGTTCTCAAACTCTCTCTGTCTCAGTTCTTTTAACTAATTTCTAAAATTAGGTTAATTCTGAACAACATAATAACTAAACTTAAAAAAAAAGATTAAAATACCTTTAAAATTATCTGAGTTTACTAGGGCTTCTGTAGTAAAGTACCACAAACTGGGTAGCTTAAAACAACAGAAATTTATTATCTCACTGTTCTGGAGGCTAGAAGTCTGAATCAAGGTGTGAGCAGAACCATGCTCCCTCTTAAGTCTGTAGGGCTCTTACAGTAGCTTGTCTGCAATTCATGGTATTCTTTTGGCTTGTGGCATAACTCAGTCTCTGCCTCCATCACATTGCTATCTTCTCTTTCTCTCTCTCTCTCTATGTCCAAATTCCCTCTTCTTATAATGACGCCAGTCATATTGCATTAAGGACCCACTCTACTGTACAGTATTATCTCATTTTAACTTGCCTAAGTCCATCTGTATGACCTTATTTCCAAATAAGTTCATATCCTAAGGTACTGGGGATTAGGATGTCAATAACTTTTTGAGGGACACAATTCAATCCATAATAGTTGCTTTTCATCCATTTCCTCTGAGGTTTACCAACTTGACATAGTAATATCTGTCTTACCATGTTGTGTTTATTTTCATCCCAAGAACATGCTTGATGGGCTTTTCTTGCAATAGAAATAAGCTGTTCACAACAAATAGATGAATTAATGAAAAATGAAAAATAATAACATTTCAATCTGAAGTCTCTTGTTAACTGGACAGACGTAGTGTTCAAGAACACCAGAAAGAAATGTGCTTCTTGTTTGGTCATCCCAGTCTGTTCTGGCATTAGAATCTAGGCAATATTCTAATGAATTGATTTTGCCTGTCAGATCAAGTTAAGGGTTTGGCATTTGGTTTTTTCCTCCATTGAAAGAGCTGAACATTGGCCATTCTACTCACTTATTATTACTCAGTAATTCAGTTAATAAATAATTATTAGCAGGTATAATGATAGTAAGATCTACATCTCCAAGGTAATTGCAGTCTAGGAGAGGAGGCACAAAAAGTAATTCTGTTACAGAATGATAGGCAAAAACTTAGGTGTGTGCACAAGAAACAATGGAAGTTTAGAGAATAGATAAGGAAAGAGCAAAGAATTCTGGAAAAGGCAGTAGGAATGTTGCTAAGAACATTGTGAAGCTAACAGCTTGGGCATTCTAGTGTTGAAATTCTGATTTCTGAGCATGTATTCTCACTCCAAGAATAAAGGTATTAGGCTGTTTTCATTAAAATAAACATTAGGTTTAAATTTTAAATGACCATCTTAGAGACAGTTTTGTAGGATATGAAGTGCCTTCATGAAAATGAGCTATTGTATTTCCTTATACATACACATTTCTTGGTCAGGGTTTAACCAATAAACCAAAGGTTGTTCCATTTAACTCTAAGACCTCATTGTAAGGGAATAGAGGCATCAAAGAGTTTTTGTTGTAAATGGTATGGGTTAAACTATACGTTGAAATTGCTGTCCTTTGACAAGAAGAAAAACATTTTTTCAGTTACAATTAAGTGTTTTAATAAACAGAAAAACCATGCCCAATGTTTTTTCCCTTCCTCTCCATCCCCAGAGAAAGGTTCAGTCATACATGAACTCTTTTTTTTAAAATAAAGATTTATTTATTTTATTTTTAGCACCCCCCCGCCCCGCCCCGCCGTTTTTGCATCCATTCGCTGGGCAATTCTGTGTTGTTTACTGCCCTCTCTTCTCATGCTTCTTCTCCTGTCTTCAATCCAGCAAAACTCCAATGTGGATGAGAGGCATCTTTCTGCATGGCTCAGCAGGGCATGGAGGCTGCGCACCTTCTATATTTTTATTTATTTTACCGGGAGGTCCCGGGGATCGAACCCGGGTCCCTCTATATAGAAGACAGACGCCCAACCATTTGAGCAACATCTGCAGCACCATACATGAACTCTTGCTCATGCAATTATCATAGCCTCTCATTTTGTTTCTTTTACTTCCTTTTTCTTTCCTGTTGCAGACTACCTTTCTCAATGCAGTCTGATTTGTCTTTAGAAATAAATTATGTACAACACTTTCCTCCTTGTAAACCTCCCTTACATGCTGAGGAAGCCCTACCCAGCTGAAATCCACCTATCCCCCAGGCCAATCTCCTGAAGTTCTAGACCTGTGCATCTCCCTGAAGTTCTAGACCTGTGCTCCCTCAACCCCTTGCCTTTAAAGACTCATGACTTTGAATAGGTGCTTTTCCTTATGAAAAATGATCTCCTTATATTTTTTTCCTCTGTCATATTGTCACTTCTGTGAGGTTTTCCCCAACCCTTTTGCCCTAGTTGACCATGGTTTTCTCATGTTTCCATACCCTTTGAACATAATCTCTAAATTATCAGAGAATTCATTTATAGCTTGGCAAGTACTTACTGACATGCTTTTATCTCCCACTAAACCAAGAGTTTCTGGTGATCAGAAACCTTTTCTCTTCACCTTTTATGAACATTGCCTAGCTTTTAACAGAAAATCAGTGTATAAATGTAATAAATAACCTAGATATTTTGTTTTATTATTAAATTGTCCTGGTAAACTAAGTTACAATGGGGTTGAATAGGAAGATTATTCTGAGAATGTTGAAAAATTCAAGTAAGATTGTGTAACAGAGTGGAACAACCATGGTCAGATACTGGTCAACTTTTCAGTGTAAGTATAACACAGAAGTGGCCTAGTACATTAATGCCTGTGTGTGTGTGTACAGCAACTGCTATAGTGATCTTTTTCACAGATACCAGATGAAATAATTAAATGTGTATGTTGGAAGGGGTAGACATTTGAACTGATGAAGGCTAATCCATAATAGCCTATATGGTGATGGAGCTGGTCATCTTCAAGATCTTCCTCTATTAATTTCTTTTCTAGCATATTTGGAATATGCTGAGATTTTGAGACAATCTGAGAAGACTTTAGGCCAGGATTTAGGCAAGAAACACACTCAGAGAAAAGGAAATGGAATACATATCTAAGCTGTTTAATATTTTATGGAAGTATCATAGCATGAATCTTTTGTACTTTGTTTTCATTCTTGCCAAGTGAGAAGATGTCCAAGGAAATCAAGGCTTGAGAATAAAGTATCTACAGAATGACAAGGAACCATACTTTTAAAATAGTTTATGGAAGGTTAGATACCGTGTTCGCTGTGCACATTGCTCTACATCTAGAAAATAATGAACTGTTAGCATCTTAGATGTACATTTTACTATAATCTTAGGGCAAGGAGATTTAATTGGTGTATACTGTCTACCTTGTAAGTGTGTATGTGTGTGTATGTGTATATTTCCCCAAATATCGGATCATTTTAAATTTTCAGCACTCTTTATAGACGAATTCATCTGAGAATCTTCCACTTTACTAAGTTTTAATACAATTTTAGATAGATTCTTCTTGTAAACCCAAATGTTATTAAATGTTCCTGTCTAACATTCAAAGAGGTCTTTAAACTGAATAATCTTGATATATATTAATTTATAAATCTTTCTTCATAAAGAGATATAGTAACATTTGTCACTATTTTTAAAAATTATACGGTGGTTTGAACCAGACAAAATGTTATTGATGTTAAAATATGTTTCAATCTTCCTGTTGATGTAGACTAAAAGATTTCCTGCTCAGCAGTTACTATCTTAGTTTGCCAGTTCTATGACATGTTTTGAAGGCTATGAGTTCAAAATCAAGTTGTTGGCAAGGCCATGCTTTCTCCAGGGGTTGGAAGTGTTCAGATACTGGCAGTCGTCTGCCACATGGGAAACTCTTTGTCATTTTCTAACTTCTCCTGATTTCTGGCTTCTACTAATTAACTGCATCCTGCTTTCTTCTCTTTATAAGGCCTCCAATACACAGATTAAGACCTACCTTGATTCAATTAGGCTAAACCTTAAATAAATAACATCTTCAAAAGGTCTTATTTACAAATAGGTTCACACCCACAAGAATAGGGATTAAGACTTTGTCTTTATGGGGGACATGATTCAATCCCCAACACTAACAATGCAAGTCATGTCAAATGTCAGTGGTAATTTTGTGGTAAGTATTAGAATTATTCAAATCTGGATAGATTTTCTTTTAAAGATTTATTTTTATTTATTTCTCCGCCACCACCACTGTTTTTGCGCTCGCTCTCTGCTCTGTGTTCTTCTGTGTGTGTTTGTCTTCTCTTTTGGTGGCACCAGGAACTGATCCTGGGATCTTCCAGAGTGGGAGAGAGGTGCTCAATCTCTTGTGTCATCTCAACTCACTGGTCTGCTGCATCTCTCATTGTCTCTCTTCTGTGTCTATTTTGCTGCGTCATCTTGCTGCACCAGCTTTCCGCTTGGACCAGCACTCCTGCATGGGCCAGCTCTCCTGTACGGGCCAGCTTACTATGAGGGTCAGCTTGCCTTTTTACCAGGAGGCCCCAGAAATAGAACCCTGGACCTCCTATATGGTAGACAGGAGCTCAATCACTTAAGCCATATCCATTTCACTGGATAGATATTAACAGATTAATTTAATTAGAATTGTATAAGTGCATTGAATGTGGATCACATATTTTGATAGATTGGATCCCAGAGTTAGCAAATCAGTATTGTTTGTGAGTCTGTTAAAAGCTTCACATTTGGCTTTTTTGTTCTCTTATACCCTGGGGATGATCCCATATGCTTTAATGTGTGATGTAGAAGGAACAGAGGAAGAAAAGAAGAAAGAGTCTTTATCCCATAACCACAGATAAGATTGGGCCTGGGTGTTTCAGAGAATGAGAAGGAAATGGCTTTAAATTATTACAACTCTCCATCACCCCATCTGGTTTCATCATAAGGAATATGAAAACTTTCAACCCTCATAGCAGCATGTGTTGGAGGATAAAATAGGGGAGATATATATGTGTGTGTGTCATAGGTATGCACATAAAAACACAATAGTTTGGTTATGAAGCTTCCATCATTTGTTTGGCATTATGATTGGGCTTGAAAGAAGTTTAATTTCATAGTTCCTGCCATTTGTTCATCTACTCACTTATTTAATCACTCATTAAATATTTATAAAGAGCTTGGTGTGTTTAAGGCACTGTGGATACAAAGTTGAATACAACCAGGTCCTCGAAACTTCTAATTTGGCCAGAAACACCAAGTAGCATAATCAAAACAATGAGCTAAGATAGTAGTATTGGAAGGCAATTTAGAAGTGTTGTCTTTTTACGTATATAGCAAAGCTTCAGACCAAAGGAAACCATCCTTTAGGAAGGCAGAGTCTGAGCTATGTATAAAAACCTGAAAGTCTGGAAAGCTTAACACTCTCTGTAAAGAGTAAAATGGAATTTGTCTTGCTCATTGAGCATGAATTTACCCTATGCCTCACAGAAGTTACTCAAAGAGAAAGTTATCATTTCCTGGAAAAGATAAGTGACTGGTATGATGTAATCACAGAGTACAAAATTTCTCCAACTTGATTAATTTTGATTAAGGCATCTCCAAAATCAGGGTAGAACGAGTTACTTAATCCTCTCTCTCTTTTTTCCTGGGCAAGTAGTTTCAGTAGCCTTGTTACCCATGATGCCAAGTACAAATACTTATAAATGGAATCGTTCTGTGGGTAAATTGTAATAGATTCATACTTCTCCTTATCCACGTGAATAATTAAGAAAGGGAGCTCTAGTGCAAGGAAGGCTACCTGCAGGGAAAAGCCTTGGCAGATGACATGAGATCTCAAGCATGTTGAGGAAGGAATTCACACTTGGGGTAGCCTAGTATGGGTGTCACAGCCTAGAAAGGGTGTTTAATCTGGGCAGCAAGGTTGTTTAGACCAAGGGGGGTGATGAGGGCATCCACATGATGATGGGGAGGAGCTCAGCTTGGCATAGAGTTTCAGAGTCTAAGCAAGGTTAGGAAAGTGCTCATGGGAGCAGGAGGTAGGGGAGAGGGGGAAGGCCTGGTGGGGGCTTCAGAACTGAAGTAGGTTGTGGAGGACTTTCACATGTTGGGGGTGTCCCAAAGAGAGATCTTAGAGTCAGATACAGGAGAGGAAAGTTTCCATTCAGAGAAAGGGGGTTCAAGGTGGCAATAGCAATTGATTGCATACAGGAAACAATCTCCTGATTGATCAAATACATAAACACATGAAGGATAATGTAAGACAAGCTCTTAGCTTCCTGAGAAGTTAAAAATAAGGAAAGGGAGAAAATTACAATTAAGCTGTGGTATGGCATTGGAATTGGATATTAATGTAAACTCATGGATTTTAAAGTAGAAAGATAGAAATAGAAATAAACATAAGATGTGAATGTCTATGTGTGTATTCCTTAATTCTGTGAAAGGGCTTGGGCACAATGACACTCTCACAGCAGTGAGTACTCCTAGAGCAGAAATCTGCTTTTCTAAATAGCATTTTCCACACAAAGCAACTAGAGAACCTTGAAGAAATGGCTGATTCCAGGACAATTGTGTAACCAGATTTTGTCTAGGTCCTTGGCTAATCTGCAGGAAATGAATTTCAAAAGCATATCACATTGATTACACCAGTAATTCATTAAGGTAGGGAGGGAAGAGAAATGGGAAAAAATAACAGATCATAGGTCCCAGGTAGAGAGGAAGGGGCTGAAGAGTGATAAAGAGGACCGATTTACAGACTGTAATTGCCCATTATAGATTATAAAAGCCCAGGTTTTACTTGCGTGTTGATCCATGTGAGGGGGCGGACACGGCGAGAGCCAGGCAAGGAAAGCAGGAACCAGGGCAAAGGCGAGAGAGAGAGAGAGAGAGAGAGAGAGAGAGAGAGAGAGAGAGAGAGAGAGAGAGAGAGAGAGAGCGCGCACGAGCGCAGTTTAGCATTTGCACTTGCTTTTTTTTTTCCTTGCAATATACTTTATTTTATTTATTTATTTATTTATTTAAAGATATTTAGATTACATAAATGTTAGATGCGCTTACTTTTTAAACTATTAATTATTCCGCCATTTTGCTAATGGCATGGGAGGAGTCCCAGCTGGTTGCTGTTTTGATTGATTACCCCACCCATCAACCCCCCAGGAAGGCACAATGATAAGGCCCCTGGAGAGTATCCAGGGCTTCTCCTGGCTTCTGGAGGAAATCTTGTTCCAATGGCAGAATCTCAAACAAGGGTTTTCCAGCAGCCATCTTGGGGGTATCGATGTCCACGTGGACTTCTTGCCAGGTTCCAGATCCATCTATTGATTCCCTATCTAGCCTGCTTCAATTGTGCCAGAAAGCAATTGTACCAGAAAGTAAGGAAGGCATCAGAAAATGATGGGAGTGATTGTGGGAAGATGACAGATGGAGTAGGAATCAGTCGCTCCTCCAAAGCAACTACTGAACTGGCAGGAACTATCTGAATCAACATTTTGAAACTCCAGAGTCCAAGGGAACACTGAGAACAGGAAGAAGAGGGTGGTACTTTGCATAAAGAGCAGTGAGTTTCACCCTCCCTGCAGAAGCTACCACCCCCTCCCCCCAGCCTCTGGAAAGCAGCATTGGGGACTGGAGCTCTGGCCCCTGGCTCAGCTTGCTGGTGGCAGGGTGGTCATAAAGGCTAGTCCTCCAAACACCAGCAATGTGTGTTCTGATCTCAGGTCTCTACCTTTGTTCCCTACTTCAGATCACTGGGGGTCCACTCTGAGGGCAGCTCTTGTTCCAACCCCAGTGAGGAAAAGGCAGCTGAGGAATGTTAAGACAGTAAACTTCCTCAAAATACAGAAAACAGTTAAAGGGCTGCATAAACTGGGCAAAGGCTGAGTCAAGGAAACACAGTTTCAAAAGCCATAGAAGAAGCTGCTGGTACCCTTGTGGTCCCTCCTCCACCTCCTCAGGCAGAGTGGCGCCAGCTTGCACTCCTATTGTGGGTCTCTGGCCCTGTTCCAAGGCAGCACAGTGGCCCCTGGGTGCATACTGGGGTGCATTTGTGTCAGTGCCAACCCAGACTGAGCCCAGGAACATGTTTAGGATTTACCCTCCCAGAATTTGTCCTGAGGGCAGAGAAGTTGCTTGCAATAGCTGGAACAGTGTGAAAAACAATTAAATTTAATGGCCTGCAGCAAAGAACTACCTGCATTAAGTGACTCAATAGAGCACCCAGGAGGGAGAGGAGTTCTGCTCCAAGGTGGTAGAGGGGGCTTTCATTCAGACTCCTACAACTGTAAACAGGGAATTCCTGGGGCCTCCAGTAAGCACAGACCCAGGAGAAGAAGCAAGTTTCCAGGTTCCAGCTCTACACAGGCTCAGATAAGGTAGAGAGGACCCTGCACTTCCCATTTGCCTTGGGCTGATCTGTTTGATAAGAGAACTAAGTGCTGAAGGAGATACCAACCAAAGCAGAGCCAATTTGCAAATAGAGTAAAAGATGTTTTTTGCTAGGCTGATAAAAAAAAGCGAGAGGAAATAAATAAGTAAAATCAGAAATGAAAAGGTGGACTTTAACATTGAGCCCACAAAAATAAAAATAACTATAAGAGAATACAGTGAACAACTGCACACCAACAAATTGGATAACCTGGCTGTAAAGAACAAATTACTAAAAACACACAAACTACAAACCTTGACTCAAGAAGAAATACAAGATCTCAACACCAATAACTAGAAAAGAGTATGAATCAGTAATCAAAAATTTCTCAGCAAAGAAAAACTCAGGAACAGGTGGCTTCACAAGGGAATTCTACCAAACATTCCAAGAAGAATGGACAACTATCCTGTTCAAAGTCCTCCAAAAAATTGAAGAGGGAACACTCCCTAACTCATTCTCTGAGGCCAACATCACCCTCAAACCAAAGCCAGATAAAGATACTACATGAAAAGAATTACAGACCAATATCCCTTATGAATATAGATGCAAAAAACCCCAACAAAATACTAGCAAACCAAATCCAACAGCACATCAAAAAATAATACATCATGTTCAGGTGGGATTCATCCCAGGTATGCAAGCACCCCTTCTTGATGAAAACACTTAGAAAACTAAGAATAGAAGGAAACATCCTCAACGTGATAAAGGGCATCTATGAAAAACCCACAGCTAACATCATAGTCAATGAGGAAAGACTGAAAGCTTTCCTTCTAAGATCTGGAACAAGACAAGGATGCCCATGTGTTATCACTGTTATTCAACATTGTACTGGAAGTTCCAATTAGAGCAATTAGGTGAGAAAAAAAAAGCCATCCAAATTGAGGCAGTGGATGTGGCTCAAGCGTTGAGCGCCCACCTCCCACATGAGAAGTCCTGGGTTCGGTGACCAGTACCTCCTGAGAAAATGAAAATAAACAATGAACAACAAGCAAAACAATTGATGGGGCCAACTCAGGGGAATCAATGTGGTTCAATGGTTCTGGCTTCCCACATACGAGGTTACAGGCTCAATTCTGGGCCCCTAGTACCTAAAAAAAAAAGGACATCCAAATTGAAAAGGAAGTAGTAATTAACTTTCCCTATTTGCAGATGGCATAATCATCCATACAAAAAATCCTTAAAAATCCACAAGAAAGCTACTGGAACTAATAAATGAATTCAGCAAAGTGTGGAATTCAGCAAGATGATCAACAGCCCAAAATCAGTAATGTTTCTGTTTACTGGTAATGAACAATCTAAAGAAGAAATCAGGGGTAAAAATCCATTTATAATAGCAACTAAAAGAATGAACTATCTAGAAATACACCTAACAAAGGGTGTAAAGGTTTTGTACACAGAAAACTACGAAATATTGCTAAAAGAAATCAAAGGATTTCTTAAAAATGGAAGGACATTCCATGTTCAGAGATTGGAAGACTAAATATTGTTAAAATGTCAATTCTACCCAAAGCAATTTAAATAGCCAACTCAATCCCAGTAAAAATTCCAACAACCTTCTTTGCAGAAATGAAAAAGCCAATCTTTAAATTTATATGGAAGAATAGGGGCCCCAAACATCCAAAACCATGATGAAAAAGGAAAAAAAGTTAGAGGACTCCCATTTCCTAGTTCTAAAACTTATTACAAAGCCACAGTAATCAAAACAGCATGGAACTGGCACAAGGACAGACATATAGACCAAAGGAATCAAATGAGAGTTCAGAAATCAACCCTCACATTTATGGCCAATTGATTTTTGACAAGGGTGCCAAATCCATTCAATGGGAAAAGAACAGTCTCGTCAACAAATGGTGCTAGGAAAATTGGATGTACATGTGCAAAAGGATGAAGGTAGACCTCTACCTCACACCATATACAAAATTCAACTTAAATTGAATGCTTTATCCAAATA
The DNA here is from genome assembly GCA_029593785.1 of Cabassous unicinctus. NCBI lineage: Eukaryota > Metazoa > Chordata > Mammalia > Cingulata > Chlamyphoridae > Cabassous > Cabassous unicinctus. The sequence continues at coordinate 25,521 of JAQZBX010026190.1, forward strand.
TAAGAAACAGAACTATAGAACTCCAGGAGAACACATAGGGAAGCATCTTCAGGACCTTGTGTTAGTTGATGGTTTCTTAGACTTTACACCCAAAGCACAAGTAACAAAAGAAAAAAAATAGATAAATGGGACCTCATCAAAATTAAAAAAAACTCTTGTGCATCAAAGGACTTTATCATGAAAGTAAAAAGACAGCCTACTAAATGGGAAAAAGAAATATTTGGAAACCATATATCTGAAAAGGGTTTAATAGCCATAATATATAAAGAAATCCTACATCTCAACAATAAAAAGACAAACAGCCCATTTTTTAAAAATGGGCAAACAACTTGAACAGACATTTCTCCAAAGATGATATACAAACGGCCAAAACATGAAAAGATGCTTAACATCACTAGCCATTAGGGAAATGCCAATCAAAACCACAGTAAGATAACATTTTATAACCAATAGAATGGCTACTATTTAAAAAAAAAATAACAGAAAATATTGTGTGTTGAAGAGGATGTAGAGAAATGGGAACATTCATTCACTGTAGGTGAGAATGTAAAATGCTGCAGCCACTGTGGAGAACTGACTGTTCCTCAGAAAGTTATGTATAGAATTACCACATGACTTGGCAATCCCACTTCAAGGTGTATGCCTAAAAGATTTCATAGCAGGGACTCAAACAGATATTTGCACGCCAGTATTCATAGAAACATTATTCATGATTTCCAAAAAAATGGAAGCAACCCAAGTGTCCATCAACCGATGACTGGATGAACAAAATATGGTATATACACACAATGGAATATTATTCAGCTGCAGAAAGGAATGAAGTTCTGATGCATGTGACAACATGGATGAACCTTGAAGACAATAAGTTGAGTAAAATAAGCCAGACACAAAAGGACAAATATTGCATGATTGTACTTATATGAAATAATTATAAAAAGTAAACTCATAGAGCCAGAATCTAGACTATAGGTCACCAGGGGCAGGGTGGGAGTAGGGAGTGAGGAGTTAATGCTTAAATATACAAAGTTTCTATTTGGGTTGATCGTAAAGTTTTGGTAATGGACATTGGTTATGATAGCACAACATTGTGAACATAATTAACAGCACTGAATTATATATGTGAATGTGGTTAAAGGGGAAATATTAGGATAAAAATTTTAAAAAACAAAATCAAACAAAAAATGATAGAACCTGTCAAATGGATACAGAAAGAATGGTTACCCACTGGCCAAAAAATGAGATAATTTAAGCATAAAAACAAATACTGATAGTCATGGATTATAAGATATTAAGTAGAAATCTATGAGTTGATACTGATATAAATTAATACATTGAAAGTTTAATGAGGAATGAACCTTTTTATATCTTCAAAGAAACTTCACACAAAATACTTTTAGTTACAAAGGAATAAAAAGTAACTTCATAGCAGAGAAACCTGTCAGACACCACCTTAATCAAGAGATCATCAGTGGGGTAAAGAGAAACTTCTAATTAGGGTTAAAGAAAAATTGTGTGCCACTGGATATGAACATGGTATCATTTTGTAACATGCCCCCTAAAAATGCATAATTTGGAAACATCAGAAAAACTGAAATTGAGGGATATTCTATAACATAATTGGTATATAATTTTCAAAAGTGTCAAAGTCTTGAAAGTTTAACAAAGATTAAGGAACCTTTTCAGACCAAAGGAGTTTAAAGAGACGACTTCTAAATGCAAGTTGTGATTCTGAGCTGGATCAATTTCTCATAAAGGACATTATTGGGTCAATTGGCAAAACTTCAATGGAGTCTGAGTATTAGGTAGTATATCGTGGTTAACTTGCTAATTTTGATGGTTGTGTCGTGCTTATGTAGGAAAGTGTCATTTTTTGTTAGGAAATACACACTTAAATATTGGGTAGTGATGGGCATCCAATCAGCTACTCACTCTGAAGTGAATTCAAGAAAAAAAATAGTCTTTGTTCTCTACTTGCAACTCTTACTTATGTTTATGATTATTTCAACATAAAACAATATTTCCTGTGTTAAAAAGAAAAAGAAGAGCTGGGTCTCTATAGTCAAGTTGCCTTAGCTTAAATCCCATCTCTAGCTGTGTGAGCTTGGGTAAATCCTGTAAGCACTTGGAGCTGCAGTAAGGTTGTAAAAATAGTAACTTCTATAAAAGGCTGTTTTAAAGTTGAAACGAAAAAGTCTTAGGATAATATCTAGCTCTTAGGAAATTTTATTATTATTCATTAGAGGTTATTTTCCTTGTTTTATGAAATAAAAGAAATGACTTATTTATGTGTATATGAATACAAATTAGGATGGTAGAGTTGAGTTGTTCATATTGAAAGATATGGCATTATAAGTTCCTTCATCACAATAAAGAATCTTTTCAGTAATCAGTTTGGATTCCAAAATGTGATCTGGTTCAAATCTGTCAGATAAATAGTATAATTTCGTTTGACCATATTACGGTTTTAATGCCCTCTAATGCTACAATTCTAACAATGTAGGATGCCACCAAGCTCTAGGTGTGGAACTACAAATATGTATAATACACATACACATTTACTGACAGAAATAGTCTAGCATTATGGAAACCACAGTGGCAGAAACTATGCTCAAATCAGCAACAAAAGATGAGAAAATAAAATTCATGTTCGTAAAGTTGCAGTTCCAATTGAGAAAATTCAACAAAGCTGAAAAAGTGAAAAGAGGAAAGATAATGCACTAGTTTTGCTGTTGTTTTGATGCACTAGTTTTTTGTTTTGTTTTGTTTTGTTTTTTATTGCTGCCATAACAAATTACAACAAAAATAGTGGCTTAAAACAATATCCATTTCTTATCTCATGGTACTGTAGATCAGAAGTCTGAGTGGGCTTGGCAGGTTTCTCTGCTCAGGGTATCACAAAGCAAACATCAAGGTGGCTCTTATCTGGAGGCTTGGTGAAGAATCTCCTTCCCAGTTCGTTTAGATTGTTGGCAGAATTCAACTACTTGCAGTTATAGGACTAAGGTCCCCGCTTCTTTTCTGGCTGTTTTCTGGGGTCACTCTCAGCTCCTGGAGATAGTCTGCATTCCTTCTTACATAGACCCCTCTATCTTCAAACTAGCGATGATGTGTCAAGTCCTTTTTGCTTGACTTTCCCAGACTTTCTCTGACTTCCCCTTCTACCATCACTACAGATATTTCTTTGCTTTCTAAGGACTAAAATGGTCTCCTTTTTTTTTTTTTCTTTTAAGTCCTCTGTGTCTCATATAATATAACACTCAGGGAGTGATATCTCATCCATTCATAGGTTTCAGGGACTAGAGCATGGAATCTTGAGAACTATTCCTAGAAATTCAACCTACCACAGAACAGTGATAGGCTGACATGATTTGTTCTGAGTATAGTTCACCAAGAATGGGAAAAACAAATAATGCATTATTCTGTAAGGTGACATTTCATTTTTGCCAGGCAATTTAGAGGCATATTTCCTTGAAATGTTGGGAGCATAGGTATATATACCTATGAGTTAAGGTGAAAACATTGTAACAAATACAAAGAGAATCACCTTCAATGTTGTGTAAAAATGCAATCTAGGTAATTTTAAAGAGCATTTGAGATTTTATATATATATATATATATATATATATATATATAATTTTCTCATGTTTCTACGGACAGCCTGTACACAATT
>JAQZBX010026191.1:0-17792 GCA_029593785.1 Cabassous unicinctus
GAACCCTAATATAAACTGTGGGCTTTAGTTAATAATATAATTATAATATTACTGATTCAACAGTTGTAACAAATATTCTACACTAATGCAAAATGTAAATAATAGGGAAATTGTGTTTGTGTGGGGTAGTGGTGTTGTATAGGGGAACTCTGTACTTTCTGCATAATTTTTATTTAAGCCTACCACTTCTCTAAAAAATTTTTTTTTAATTATAAAAAATAAAACCCCAAAAAACAAATGAAACAAAACATCAATTAGGTCCAGATGGACCATATGTGTTTTACAACTGACCATTCTATTTATGTTGGTCACAAAATAGCTTTTCCCTGAAAAGGATGCCAACACATCCATATTGAAGCAGTCTAGAATGAACTAATTGATTTGTGTCCTATTGATTTTAATTGTTGAACAGTGAGTCCCATTATCTACGTATGGCTTCCCATTCTGATAATTGGCATAACTTAAAACTGTGCATCTAGAGAGTCTTATAAAGCTAATTTTTCCCCATTTAGATGGAAAAAATGACGACCAATGCATTCATCTCAATAATTGATGATGTTTCCAAGTATTCGGTTCAAGTGCGAGCAGCCGTGAGTACTGCGTGCAGAACAATGGGCCTCTGGAGTGAATGGAGCCAACCTATTTATGTGGGTGAGTAGAACACGTTTACTTTGAGGCAAGCTAACTTACTGATGGTTAAAACAGAGAATCCTGGAAAGATATGTGTTCACTTATGGTTTCACATCTCTGCAGTACCTCACCCTCTATAGGTCTCTGCCTTTCTGACCAGAGACAGATTTACTGTGAAGACAGTGAAGCTTAAGTAACCAAGCCTCTCACTAACATGAGCCCTTCCAGGGCCCTGTACCTAATGCGTGTGTGTGTTTTCAGATTTTCTGTTTCTATTTCTAACCAACTTTTAACTTTTGGACTCATCTGCTGTTGTAAGAAATGCTATATAGAGATTTCTTATACCCTTGCCTCAGTCTCTTCCAAGGGTAACATCTTGCAACACTACAGTAGAATATCAGCCAAAAATGTAGCATTGATCCAATCCATCAGATTTCATCAGTTTTATTTATACACATGTGTGTGTGTGTGTGCTTAGTTCTATGCACTTTTATCATGTGTATAGTTTTGTGCATCTACCACTACAATCAAGATACGGAAGAGTTGCATTCCACAAGGATCCTCCTGTTGCTTTTTTCTTTTCTTTTCTTTTCTTTTCTTTACTTTTTTCCCCTCTTTTTTCTTTTCTTCTTTTCCTTTCTTCTCTTTTCTTTTCTTTTCCCCCACTGACTAGGGTCTGTCAGTTTTATTGCTCTTCTCAAAGAACCAGCTTCTGGTTCCATTGCTTTTCTTTATTGTTTTTTTTACCTTTTTTAAAATTTCATTGATTTTAACTCTGATCTTTATTTCCTTTCTCCTACTTATTTTGAATTTAATTGCTCTTCTTTCTCTAGTTTTTAAGCTGTTGCCCTTTTACAACCACACCCATCTCTCTCCTCCCTCTCCGCTATCTTTAACCCCTGACAACCACTAACCTAATCTCCATAATTTTCCTTTACTTAATTTTGAATTTGTGGTTTTGTTTCTTTTCTTAAAGAAGATTCCAAAATTGAATAAGCTTCAGAGCCCACAAAATCTGGATCCATCCCTGGGCCTTCAGACGATCAGACAGAGAGGATCAAAAGGATTGGGGAGTTTCCGGGGCTGTGGTGGTTCCGCCACAGTATTTATTTATGACCAAATTGATTCCCTTTCTTTGCCAATCTATGACAACCATCTTACCTGTCAGTGCATCTGTGAAGAGTGATGAGGTACCTACTGGCAGCTGGGGACGAAAAGGCACATTTCCCTTCTCACCTCGTGCTGGGCGGCAATCCTATGACCTAGAGGTGTGGCCTTGCCCCTTGAAGATAGAAGATTCACACCTTGTGTTTTCTGTTATAGGTGTGTCTTGGGTAAGAGAAGATAGGCATTTTGTGAGAGAAGGGAACATTTAAAAACCAAATAGTGTGTCTTGTGTGTATGCCACAAGCATGTAGCGTGGGGATACAGACAAGCATGGTTAAGTTTTACACTCGCACTACAAGAGCATGGGGTGATGGGAGGAACACTGGAATCGTACACAGAAGAGGCAGGTTTAATGCCCAGCCTTGTCACGTAGTGGTTGCCTACCTTGGACAAATCCCTTCTCTCTGATTTCAGTTCCCAGGATGAAGGAAATAAGACCCACCTTGCTTGCCTCAAAGGGTATTGTGAAATAAAAATGACAAGGAAGAGAGCACATAACATTTATTGACCAAGCACTGTGTTGAATGCTTCACATATGCTTTCTTAGTTAATGTTCTCAATAACTTCATTTTATTTTTAGAGGGTTTAGGCAATTTGCTCAACACTCCCTGGCCAGGAAGTGGCATAAATGGGATTCAAACCCAGAGTGACTGACTCCAGCACTGGGTTCTTTCCCCTATGGTATGGTGTGACAGGATTTGGCAAGCTGCAAAGTGCTGAACAAATTGAAAAATTATGAGGCTATGAACATCATCCCTTACAATCCTAGATTTAGGTGTGGATTATGGGGTATCCAATGACCATTTGCAGAGATTTTTTTTTATAAAGATTTATTTATTTACTTTATCCATTTTAAATCCCCTCTTCCCCATTTGCTGTTTTTTGTGTCCATTCGCTGGGTAATTCTCTGTGTCTGTTTCCTGCCATCTCTTCTCATCCTCCTCCTCCTCCAGTCTTCACCAGGATTCGATCCTGGAGACCTCCGGTGTAGGAGAGAGGTGTTCTAGCCATCTGCACCACCTCAGCACCTGGTTTTCAGAGCTTTCGGAGCATCTCATCTTGTCTCTCCCCTGCGTCTCTCTCCTGTTACGTCATCATCTTGCTGCATGGCTCCCGGAGCCTGGCGGCTCACTGGCACACAGGCCATATTTTTTTTATTTTACCGGGAGGTCCTGGGGATCGAACCTAGGTCCCTCCATATGGCAGACGGACGCCCAACCATTTGAGCCACATCCGCCCCCACTGCAGAGTATTTCTTTAGGACAGATTTCTTAGAGGCATGTGTTAAATTTTCTGTTATTTAATTATTCATTTAGGCTAAGGAGTTGGTCTTCTGGAAATTCCTGGGCAGTGACCCATTAGATGTAAGTGGAATTTGACACATATCAGGGAGATTTCCATGGAAGACTGGGAAAGATGAGGAAAGGACTGAGAAATAGAGAACTTTCTGCAAGGGGGCTGGTTATGCTGAGTTGCTGAGTAGCCAAAAGGGAATGGCATCCTCTAGGATTGCATAACATACAACCAGCACAGGCATATACGTGGAACAGACATCATGCCATTGGGACTCCGAGGGGCAGCATGGGCCTTCGTGGATAGTGGGAACTGGAAGGAGGGCAAAGGAACTGAGAATGGACCAACTTCACCTATGTCATAATTCTACCAAGGCCAACCTGTCCCTTCCTTCCCTCCTCCTAGGTTGATACCCCAATCCCGGGAAGCACAAGATCTCCTTCAACAAAGCTTCATCTGCACAATTAAATTCACTCTGCTCACCAAGAGGGAAACAAATAGAAGAAATATTAATCAGTCCCAGGGAATTTTTAACAAGGTTATTCATCTTATCGAATGCTTATGGTGGAAATGTAATTCTTGTCACTTGCATTCAGTGGATTTCTTTTTTAAAACGCTTTATGTTATTCTCCAAGGGCACAAAACTCATTGGCTCTAAACTATCTATATTTCTAAGTGTCTTCCTAATGTAACTACATATGCAAACAGTGTCAAGAGATTTTTTAAAATGCTGTCCAAAGTACCTTAAACCAACATGGTGGAGCTGGAGACGAAGGTCAGATTCCTGACTAAGGATCCAGTTCTGCTTTCTGAGTGTTGAAATTTTGAAATTATAGCCAGTGTTGGTTGTACAGAAGTGATAGCTCATAAAGAGGGGAAGAAGGATTAGAAAAATCAGGAGATCTAGATCAGAAATTTGCTCTGCCAATTTCTGACTCTGTGACCTAAATTACAGATAGCAGAAGATAATATTTCATGAGTCAAATAATTGAAGACTGCTTAGAGGGCTGTGTTGAGAAGGATTCTTTTGATAAATTTGGGTCATCGGAAAGAGTGGTGATTTTTATCAGCAACATCCGTGCAGGAGATAGAGTGATGATGAGTATGTCAGGATTTTGCCACCCCTGACCTAGTTAGTCACATCTAATCTCTCTGGGTCTCAGTTTCCTTCCCTGTAAACTGTGGATTCTGCATGCCAATTCCTTCCAGCTCTGCCATTCATGTTCTTCTCCACTGCACTGCTCCACCACAAAAGTGCTGAGAGGGAAATTGTGATAAGGAGAGTTTATTTGGAGCTTGATTTTAATTTATTATTCACTCTCCACTTTAGAGCTCTGTTACCATTATTATTTCCTAAATAACAGCTTCCTAGTTTGGATCTGGGCTCATTATAGTTCCCCCTACCCCCCGTGTACCTCATTGCCATTTTCTATGGCAAATCCCATTTCATTTACTGCCCAACCCTTTTCATGAAGATGAACTGATTAATATTAGTACTCACCTTATAAACTCATCGTTTCTGGAATTTACTCCCCTGCTCAGTTTAGGATCATTAGTGAATTTAATCAATGCAGACTTTCCATTTTCATCAAGATGATTAATATACATAATAGGAAGCCCAGGCCCCTCTGGGACATTTTGCATGGCTCTTTCATAACCCTTGAGGATGCAGCAATAATTATGCCCAGCTTGCAGTCTATCAGGCAATTTTACTGCTACATTCATTTCCTTTAGACGCCTCTCCTTCTCTCATACCTTGTTTTATAGTTGGCACCTGGGGCCCTTCACTTCCATTTTTACTTCAGATCAAACTCAAATACCACCCCTTTCTTAGATATTATTAAGTTCACCCCCTTCATGTTACGGTAAGGAAATGGAGGCCCAGCTACATTAAATGACTTGGTTATTATCAAACAGCCAAGAAGTGGCAAAGATATAATTGCCCCAAATAGATGATGACACATGAGACAATTAGTGAATTAGAATGGAATCAATTAACTAATTAACCCATTCTAGTCCAAGGTTATTTAATAAAGAATGAGACACAGGATGCATAGGTTTTGATGGATGAGGTGAGGGAGGCTGGAGCATCAGGGGTGCTGCCCAGCTCCAGTAGGTAAGGTTAGTCCTTGGACAGCCAAGGGCACAGGAGATCAGTTAGGGCAGTGCTGTGAGCCAGGGAACACAGGTAGCCTTCCCCCAAACTAGATGGACCCTCCTCTTCTAGTATTTCCAAAAGCACAGAATATGTTTTTTTATATTGTTTGTTTTTATGTTCTAAATGGAAGTAGGCGTTTCATTTTATTAGTACTCATTATCAACAGTCTTTCCTCAACTGGCTTCTCTGTGTTATCTTAAGAGCTCACTTCCCACTTTTCACTCTTTCTCCATTTGAAACTTTCTTAACTTCCTGATTCTTCTGTTCCTTTACTATCTTTGCTATGTCCTATTTACCAAAACCTTTTGTTTCCTGATGCTTGGTTTAGCAGAAGATCTTGGCTTTCTGAAGTCCACCTTCTCTCCCCTCTATGAAGCTCAGATGCAATGTGTGAAAAGGGTACTCACAAAGTTAAATGTTCCTATAATCATGTCCTTCTCCATGGAAAACAAGGCGTAGGAGTGGTTATCTGGCATTTACTTCCAGTTCTGTCACTGGTCAGGTTTAGCCGTTCTGAGACCTGTGAGGGACAGGCCTTAACCACAATCTCAGGGATTGCCCCTCTAAACGATTGGGTTTTGACCTCACTGCACCGAAGGCAGTATCTGAAGGGCAGTATCTATGCAATGATTGTACAAAGTACCATTTAAAATGCATTTGAAATTTTTTTCTTTAGGCTCTTATGTGCAGCAGTTGCACCCAAGTTGAGCAAAGTTGACTGCAGTTTATGGTGCCTCTCGACTATTTGACTGTGGCTGAGAAGAGGGCACGGTGCCTTCCCCTGACAACACGGTCTTGAACAACACAATGCATTACTCATCAGGACCTTCTGGCCTTTACTTTTCTGTCGCAGTTTGGGCTGGGGGATGGGGAAGTGTTCTTACAGTTATGTGACACATTCCAGAGTCTATAAGGATTTGATGAAAAGTTGAGGCAGAAAATCAGGGAACACCTGTAAGAATTTGGCAGTGGCTGGGATGCAAGTAAAGGTGCCACAGAACCACTTCTGTGCCTTTTCCCTTCACCTTGACTTTCATGCGCTGATTTGTGAGGAAATACTGTGCATTTGCCCCCAGTGCTCAGAACCAAAAGTTGAAGGGTTTGGAGTCATCTTTTAGACCACGTAATACATCTCCTTCCTTTTACATATTCACCCCGCATCTCGTCCAAGGCCCCGTAGCTCAAACCCTCGTCCCTCTGATTGATCCCCACTCCTGAGCTCTTTCTTTTTAACTTCTCAAGAGAGAAGATCTGGAAAGGGAAGGATGAAAGGGGAACTTTGTGGAAGGGCTCAAATTAGGTTTCTCTCGGCCTTCCAAAGAATTTGGAGAATTCTAAAGCTTCCATGAGATATGAGCTGGCAGTCACTCTGCCAGTATGATGGCAGAAATTGGTTGAAAGTGAAAACAATGAACACAATAACAATAACAAGATGAAAAACCCATTTTGTCTCACCTGAGACTGACATACTTTGTGACGATTCTGGGTTTTCCTTTGCAATAGGGAATTTCAGGTTGGTGAATGCTGTAGCTGCTTTGGTCAAACTGCATCCTTTCACTCAGGCTCCTGTGGTTTCAAGGCTGGCTAGACCAGGCCCAGCAGCCCCCATTTCCTCCTAACAGGGGGGCAAAGATACCTCACCACTAATTTCCTGGAGCCAATGGTTGTCCTGCTGTTCTATGGAGGGGCAGCAGCGATTTTTCAGATTCTGTTCCCAAATGTCAGGATCTAGGGAATTCCCACTGTGATTTCAGGAATGCTCAACCCACTTTTGCTCCCACACTGCACTTTCATGCAGGAATTCTGCCTCCTATTGTCTGTCACACGATTGATTGGGGGAAGGAGGGACTCTGCTGTTGGGCTGGCACTGGACTGGGCACACTCACCTACATTATCTTGTGTATCTTCACAACCATGATTTTCCCAATTATACAGACAAGAAAACAGATACAAAGGGGTTAAGGAAGCTGCCCCGTTTTCAGCTAGTAAATGGCAGACCTGAGCCTGGAACCCAGCCCACACAACTGGCTCCACACCCATGTTCTTTCTGTGATGCTCAATTGCCCCTTGGGCCATTATTCCTGCTGGGGCTACTGAGGCAGGAGGATGAGCTGTGGCTCAGGCAGTCGGTGCTGGAGCCTGTGAAACTCATGACCTGTTCCGCTTCCTTCCAGACCAAACAATGAGGACATGTTCCTTTCTTCTCTCTTAGGCCACCCTTATCTAAATGTTCCTTTTCAAGTTGTCCATAAAACTCATTTTAATAAAGGTCCTTGTGGGTTAGGATCATCCATATCTTATGCCTCTCTCCATTTGCTGGTGTCTAGAATATTTGGTGACTGGTTTTTCTCCTGATGCCTTTGTTCTGATGCTTACAATGTGTTATAATCATAGCCATAACCACAATAGCTAGTATTTATGGAGCACCCACTATATACAGCACCAGCATTGTACCATGCACTTCACTTACATTAACTCATTCAATCCTTATCCCCATTTTACAGGAACCTGAAGTGCAGAAAGCCTACCTTGCTCAAGGTTACCTAGGCAGCAGTGGCAGAGCCAGGGCTAAAACGCAGGCAGTAGAATCTCTACTCTTAACCACAAGACTCTACTTCCTCTTGACCCCATGTTGTTTACTCCCAGGTAATGCCTGCAGCCAGCCTTTAGCTGCTTTAGCAGGTTGACAAGCAACAGGCCCAGAAACCCCTCCCCGAGAAGAAAGTTTTGGGTTGCATGGGGACCCCAGAAGGCACTCAGCACTTGGTGCTCTGTGGGAAAGTCTGCAGAGACTAGCTCCCTATTCAACCTCATAAGTCTATTCATTGGGGTGGGGATGGGGGTGGAGGTGGGCCTGGGGGTGAGTTAATACTGATAAATAGTGCTGTAGCTATGCATCTAGTTAATCCTGAAGACACACATGAATGCATGCACACACACATGCATGTGTTCAATCTCTAGTTCCTCTCCACAATTTGGTTCACTTGAGTCCAATTCACCTGATAAAAACTTTGCAAGTTTTATGCATTTTGTTCTGGGCCCTGGACTACTCTACATTTTGTCCTCTGAGACGGCATTTGCTGCTCCCAATTTTTTTGTGTATGTGTCTTCCTAAACCAGGTAAAACCCACAGTCCATTTGACAGCTGCCTTGGAAAGCCCACCTGTCTTTTGCTGCCATTGTGAGCTTTTGACCTGGTTTGGAGTGCCCCTTTCATGACAGGTACCACAGCTTCACCTTCCAACAAGAAAAAGCAAGCCACAGGAAACTAGTTCAACCCTGCATCGTAGGCTAAGGCATCCATGTCCTCTCCATTGTTCCACCCCACTGGCACTATTCGATCCTCTCCCAGCAATGGCTGGTTTTAAAAGCACTGCTTTGTCGGAGGAGTCCCATCATTTACTAATTAGCTACTTTCCCTTGAAACCCATTGCTGGGGCTGAAATCAGATTCAGAATCAATATGGAAACTTGGAAAAAAAATATGGAAGCTTCAAAGTTCACATTTGTATGGGCGTTTTAAGGTGGAGCTGTTCTCCGTGTCAAATCTATCTCCTACAAGTTATCAGTCTGGATGACATAGATACATAGAGTTCTAGAACTAGGAGGGCTGCAGCACCAAGAGGGAAGTGATTTGAGATGATGCCCAAGGCAGCCAGAGGCAGAGCTGGGATTACACCGGGTCCAACACCTGGAGCCTTTCTTTCTACTGTGCTGCCACCATCCCACCCCCACCGCATATATACTCCCGGGTCATAGAACAATAGCAGCATTTCAGCAGGTGCCTTATTTGCAAAGTCAAAAGGTTGAGATGCCAAAATGATGGTATGCCCAGGTCACCAGAACACAGAGGCTGAGCTCCTCAAATGCTCTAATTTGGCAACATCTGAAGAGCATCCAGAAATGAGGTAGAGGGTCTGGAAGGCTTCTCCTCATTAGAAGGTCGTGCATTGTGACTTCCTCTTTCTAAAGCTCATCTCTGCATAACTAAATAGCATTGCCCATCAATTTCTTGAAAATAAACATCTGTGGCTTCTACTTTAATGGCAGGAAAGGTATTCTCCTTGAGTCAGAGAAAGGATTGAAGTTACCTGGAAAAATCCTCTAGGCCAGAGATGTCAGAATTCAAATTAATGATGCAGTCAGGGCCGTCCGACTTTTACAGTATTGAAATTCTTTTTAATTTTGGCCCAAAGGAGGATACTTTGGGTGGGACCTGCTTGCCTTGTTCTGCTTTCAGTGAAACCAGACTGTAGAAACTGACTATATTAGTTTCCCAGCTGCTAAAACAAATACCATAGAATGGGCTTAAATGGGAATTTATTGCTACATTTTGAGGCTAGAGGAAGTTCAAAATCAAGACGTGAGCAAGAGGATGTGTTCCCCCCAAAGACTGTGGCATTCTGGGGCTGGCTGCTGGTGATCCTTGGTCCTTGTCTTTTCCTTTAGGTATGAATGCACATGGCTGTGTCTTATCATTTCTCTTTCTGGTTCTGCTGATTTGCAGCATCTGGCTGCTGCCCATGGCTTCTCTATAAGGTCTCCAAGAATAGGATTAAGACCCATCCTGATTAAATTGGCCACACCTTAGCTAAAAAAAACTCATCAGAAGGTCCTGTTTATAATGGATTTACACACACAGGAAGGGATTAAGGTTAAAAACATGTTTTTCTGGGATATATAGTGCCAAGCCACCACCCCATGTTTTTTGCATTATAAATAACTTAAAGGTATTCAGTCCACAAGTTATTTCCTCTTGGCAGTGAATTTGTGAAAGTTTTTTCTTGCACTAAATTTACCTGTCAATTTATGCTTTCTTTGAGGTAAAGCTGACCTTGGCTCTGTTCCCTGGGGAGTGGGGTGGGTGAGTAGTGCCTTTCTCAACAGGTTGTAGGGGAGTCACCTTAAAGCATGTTGGGTAACTGGAAAAAGCCAGGCTGGGAGAAATGACTAATTTGTCAACTCCCTCAGGCAGGGACCATGACTTTGCTTCCCACATAGTACTTTGCATGCATCAATAACTTTTTTTTTTTATTAAACGAAATAAAATCAGTTTCCTCTATATTTTTGATAATTCAGTGAGAATCTTCGCTTATCAAACTGAAAGCTGAAGTGAATAACCAGAGAGTGGTTTAACTGAAAAGATTTTTGTAATCATGGTCCAAAGTAAACGGTAATATTATCAGGACTGGGCACATCAGCCTACAGGGCATTGCACAATTTAAGACACAAATGTGACCGAGTGTGTGACCCTGATAATATTGAAGACACTGCTCATTCTTTCTGCAGGACCTGAGCTCTACCTGTCTGTTTAGCCTAGTTGTAAAAAGAATAATTTTTTTTCCTGCTGACATATCCCTTGTTCAATTTGTATTCCATAGATGTATAAATTTAGAGTTTCTGAATGTACTTATTAGGCTACTTGCACTAATGGTTAAGAACATGGAATAGAAAATTTCAGAGATGGGGAAGTGGAGCCGGCTGAATCCCTCATTCAAGAAATCAAACGGAAAATAAAGAAGATATTTGATTCCCAGTTACTTTTTGTATTAGCACTGAACAACTGCAGTAAAAACAGGGCTTAACAGGATACTCAGTTATTAATCCTAGAACCACCTCTGAGTGCCTGCGGGATTTGGGAAAATAAAAGGTGCCTCTCTGCGACACTGTTTTCCATCATTTTTCAGTGTGGCTAGTGCCGGTTTGTAAAATAATATGTATAAATACACTTCAAAATTAAGGTTGGAAAAATAAAACAAGAGTCCTTTGGATTTGGTTAGAAAGAAGCTACTAGTGATGGAAAAAGCAGTTTCAGAGATGGGAAAATGAAGCAGCCTGAATCCCTTATTCAAGAAATTAGAGTGGGAAATAATGTAAGAGGATATTTGATGGTAGTTGGGAGAGATGGCAGAGCAAAGTAATGGCTTATTGAAGATAGAGGACTCTATGAATATTTGACAGCAGAGGGGAAGAGATGAAGAATGAGAGATTAAAGCTTTGGGGAGGTCGAATATAAACCCTGAGTAAGAGTCCTCAGAGGCAAAAAAAGCAGAGATCAAGGCAAAGTGGAGTCACTAGCATCAAATCCTGATGACATCTCGCCCTCTGGATAGCTTGAAAACTTTTAGTTTTAAATTTTGGAGTTTCTGGGAGTCTCAGGATATTCACAAGAACTTGGAAGTTCCAGTTACTGCCTTTCCCATTTTATAGAAGAAACAATTAATGGCAAACTGAGGATTGGGACCTTTTTCTCCTGGTGTAGTGTCTTGAAACATAACCACAGTACTCAGCACATTGTCATTAAATCATGACTTATGTCGTTATTGGATTTGTACCGTTCTTCCCTGATGGTCTCTGCAGCAGTTTGATATTGTTTATGAATTCCAAAAATAGATATTGGGTTATGTTTGTGAACCGGTCTGTTCCTCTGGGTATATTAGATTGTATTGGATTAGGAGGTTTCACTTTTACTTGATTAAATAATGCTTAAAGCTTTGATTGGGCCACATCATGGGAAGGAAACTTAGATTCAGAGAGATAACTCAGGGTGTAATTCTTTGGGATTGAATCAGGCATTTTAGTAACTACATTACTTCTTTAAACACTATTTGGTAAATGACCCCAGAATACTCTTGAATGCATTCCCAGTACCATCCCCAAAGCTGCCATCGAAGCCCTCCAGAAGACTCTGTCCCTAGAGTGCATTCTAGAAACTAGAGCACAAGGTGGGCATGCAACATGTTGACCCTTTCTGTATTGACTTAATGGCAATTTCTTCTACTTTTTTATCTGCAAAATGGGAATAGTGGTAAGGGGTATTCTGAGGATAATTATAATTGTAAAAGATTTGTAGCTGAGTCTGGTGCCTTTATTGTTAACTGTGAGAATTATTCCATACTTTACTTCCTCTAAAGGTTCAATTTTTATATTTCCAATTTTGTGCAATATTTTGGTTTTAACGCAACTTGGCTACTAAGCAGACATGTTTTTGAGGCTTTTTCATCTAAAAACCTTACTACTCACCAAAGGCTAATAAGATCCAGGATCCTGGTGTCACAGTATGTAGAAGGTACCCCATAAATAGTGATTGCTTGAATAAATACTGCTTTAAATTTAAAAGTAGCCCCATTGCCATCATTTCATTTTACTCTCATACTCATATCAGCTTCGTGAGATGGATGTCATCCCCATTTTACAGATGAGAATTTGAAGGCTCAGGAAGATTGAGCCACTTGCCCAGCCTAACCTAGCACCAGTGCTCAAACCCAGGCCTTCTGGTTCTCTGAGCCTAGTCATTTCTCTTATGTGATGCTGATTCTAGCCCTGATTTCTTTTTTTTCTTCAATCAGGAAATGATGAGCAGAAGCCCTCGGTGGAATGGCTTCTTATTGTGCTGATGGCAACCATCTGCTTTGTCTTGTTAATCTTCTCACTCATCTGTAGAATGTAGGTATTTAAGTCTGGATGTTTCCAGCCGGGTCTGAGTATTGAATTTGTACAGTCTTGCTATGCATCCACTAGATGGAGGGTTCTGATTGTCAGGCAGAATTTGAGGTATTTTTGTGTCTTCCTAGAACTGCCTTTCCAAGATGAGTGCAGAACAAACCAAGAGAGAGAAAACGCTTTTTTTTTTTTTTTTTTTAAACCAGGAGGTCCCGGGGATCGAACCCGGGTCCCTCTATATGGGAGAGGGATGCGCAACCATTTGAGCCACATCCGTCCCCCAAAACCCTGCAGGTGATTTACAGAACCTGGCCAGAGCACAACACAGTCCTCAGCCCTTACACACCACTCTGACTTCCTATTAATTTCTGTGAAGGTTTTTACATTCACGGTCTTTTGATTCTTTCACTGCCTTCCTTTCAGTCCTAGGTTGTATTTGTTAAGCTACCAGAATGGGCCTTTTACATCTCTGGTAAAACAAGGCAACCCCCCAGGTCTGGAATCACTACAACATCTCCCATATTATTTTCCCCAATTTTCAGGGGCCAACTCCCACCCTGCCCCTGAGTGGCTAATTGTTTCTAGGTCAAACACAGATTCTAGAAATGTTGTTCAGATCCAGTGCCCTGTCCTCCCGAGCCTGCAAACATAAACACTCCCCCATCCATTTTAGCATCTGGGCAGGCAAAGTGGCATTCAGGAGGTTTGAGAATATGTATTGTTCTGATGCTTTCGTAATTCAGAAAATGACTTGAACAGCTTCACTATTATATAAAGATTATGTTCAGCTGGCATTTATGGGCTGGTGGAGGGGGCAGTTCAATGGCCAGGAGGAAGTAAGCAAGCTCTGTGAGCTTGCACAGGTGGGGAAGGTGTTGCTACTGCAGTGCTGCAGGTAAAGATGAGGCACCACCCACTTGGCATGCGTCACCCATTTGCAGGAATCAGGCCTGGAAAGCAATTACACCACTTCACCTTTCTTTAATGCTTCAGAGGCCATATCAGAGCCTTGCAGCACCCCAAGGTATTCAATTATTATTATAATATAGATCTTTGGAAGTCGTGGTCAATGCAGATTTTGAATTTACAAAGCAACAGATCCAAGAATTGGCTCTCAATTTGCAGAGTAGATATCTGAGGATAAGAAGGGATGTTCTTGCTTACCTTATCCCCTTCTCTACTCTGTTTTCAGATGTCACTTATGGACCAAGTTGTTTCCACCAGTTCCAGCACCAAAAAACAATATTAAAGATCTCTTTATAAGCACCTATTATGAGGTAATGTTGAAAGTTCTCGTGATATGCCATATGCCCCTAGGGTTTGAGTCCCCAGGGAACTGTCATTGATTTTCCATTTTGCAAGGCAGGGTTTTTACCCGGGAGACCAGCAAGCTTTCTGCTGCTTGTCATTCTGTTCTTTGGTCAACTGGTTTGTTATATACGTTTATTACTGTCTTTACATAGTGGAAAGGCCCTATTCAATTATGAGTGTCCTCACCAGTCAGACTTGAATTTTAATTACAAATCAGCCATCTCTTAACTGACCTTGGACATCTCTTCCAATTCTATCAGCCCTGACTTCCTTTTCTTTATAGTAAGGGTCAAAGATGAGATAGTCCAAGGTCCTGCTTAGCTCTAACATTTCAAGAATCCGTGTTTCTGCACACGGGTGCCCTAATCAATAAAGAATTTTCAGGAGAAGTTTAGTTCACTAGCATAAAGAGCCACAGAGAAGGCAAATAATGATTTCTCCAAATATGGATTTTCTTAGGCCTTATTCACCATTCAGAGCACTTAGGCTAAATTGAATGGTAATTTACCTACGGCTGACCAATTGTTCCAGCACCATTTGTGGAAAAAAATAATAATTTCCCCTATGAACTACCTTGGCACCTTTGTCAAAAATCCGTTGTCCACATATGTGTGGGTCTATTTCTGAACCCTGTTCAGTTTCATTAATCTGTTTATCTGTTTTCACACCAATATCACATTGTCTTAATTACTGTAGTTTTAAATAAACCTTGAGACCAGGCAGGGTAAGGCCTTCACAAACAAGGTTTTCTTTTTCAAGGTTGTTTTGGCTATTGTAGTTTCGTTGTCTTTCCATATAAATTCTAGAGTCAGTTGATCTTCTGCAAAAATGGACTGTTGGAATCATGTTGAATTATAGATTAACTTGGGAGAAGTGACATCTTAACAGTGTCTTCAGATCTGTGAACATGATATATCTCTCCATTTGTTTAGGTTTTCTTTAATTTCTCTCAGCAATATTTTGTCATTTTCAGACAAATGACATCTTTTGTCAAATTTATCCCTAAATTAATATGATTTAGATGAGGGATCAGCAAACTTTTTCTGTAAAGATCCAGATAATAAATATTTTGAGGGCCAAATGGTTTCTGTCACAATGACTTAACTCTGCCATTGTAGATAGAAAGCAGCCATAGCAGACATGCAAGTGAATGACCATGCCTGTGTTCCAATAAAACTTTATTTACCAAACCAAACAAAACCCATGTGACAAACTGGATTTGGCCAATGGGCTGTAGTTTCCCTAGCCCTGTTTTATTATTTTTTTTCCCTTGAAATTTTTTTTAAATAATTAAAAAAAATTTTTTTTAAAAGATACTTAGATTACATAAATGTTACACAAAAAATATAGGGATTCCCATATGCCCCACTCCTCACACTTCTCCCTCCCACATAAACATCCTTCATTAGTGTGGCACATTCATTGCAATTGATAAACGCATCCTGGACTAGCCCTGTTTTAGATCAAGCAAATTGCTAAGCCAATTCAGTTCTCTAATTAATTCATGATTGGATGAACTAACTGGTGACTGGTTATGGGGGTCAGGGAGGGTAGATTGAAAACTCACCAATCGTTAATTTCAATAAGCTGTGACCTTTCTTTAGAGTTTGCAGTTTTGGTGCTTGGAATGATTATAGACAACGATGGTTACTAACCTAGTGATGCAGAAAATTGAGGCTGGCAAAAGAATCACTGTCCCCTTGTCTGGATCCTTGAGTTCTTCATTATCAGGGGAGCAACCTGTCTGCTGTGTTAACCCATAGCTTTCCCGGAAGGAGAGTGGATCCTAGTGTGCAGCTTTGTTTTGACCCAGCTGAATATGTGCTCTCAACCCCCCTTGCTCCAGCCTGCACAACCCTGGGAAGCCACATGTGATTTAAGCAGCAACCTGAAATCATTTGTCCTGGCTTCTTAATGGAACATCTTAATGCTGTTATCTAATTTCCCTACAGAACCCCCAAAAGATTTCCTTTAATATTCTGAGGTTGGCAAAAGAAACTGGCTTAAGAGCTTACTGTATGAGCCTGTGGTTTGTTTTTAATTAAAATCAAGTCATGTGTGCAAAATAACTTGGGATAGACAAGCTGGTTTCAGAATAAGCAAAGGATTAATGTCAGAACTCAGTGCTGCCTGGTTTCTTGGGACAACTTACTCTCTCTTCACATTACAGAGTTTAATGTAAAAATAAACCAATGGTGGCCGGGGAAGGCGGGAGGGAGAGAGAGAGAGAGATATCATATAGGGGGAGAGAGAGAGGGAGAGAGGGAGGGAGACTGAGGTAGAGAGACTGAGGAGGGAGGGAAGGAAAAAATGGAAAATGAAGTACTGACTGGTGCTGGCAGCCCCATGGCTTAAATTTCTCACCTTGGAGGGTACACAGTGGAGAGCTGAGCTGACCAGTACCCAGCCTCAACCTCCAAAGGCAAAGCTGTCTAACCCCTCTTTGGGCCTGCACTACTGAGACAAGGGGCCAATGAGTGCTACGGGTGGTTATAGTTGGGCAATGCAAGCACCAGTCCAAACAACTGGGAAGTGTTCAGCTAGTGGAAAAGTAATCCCCCTACTTCTAATTAAATTCAAACCTCTGAGCTTGGCATGGGTACCCAAAGCCCTAGGGTTTGGAGGAGATCTGCCGTCTGAGGGCTCTGTGTCTGTTAGGCAAGTCTTTGCTTGTTCAGACCTCAGTTAGAAATTGTTTTGTAACATTCAAGAGACAGATGCTTGGGGCAAGGAGCAGGGAGTGGTGAATGTGGGTGGATATGCTGGTCTAAAGATTATTTTTTAAAATCTTATACTAAGATTTCAAATTATTAGAGACTGGTTTCTCACTTTCTTTGTTTCTGCAATGGTAACCAGAGAGGGTTGCTTTGAACACGAAGTAGATGCTATTTGAGGTAAAGTACATCAAGGCAGAGACCATGTCATTTTGCTCATCACTGCATACTCAATGTATAACATAGTGTTTAGTGTAGAGTAGCTATTAAAAAATTATTGAATGAGTAAATTAGGTAGAGAAATATATTTTACAGATGGCATATTTTATTATAAGTTTTCTAATTTATATCAGATTTATAAATGTCCAACTTTAGGGGAATAGTATAGTATACTATGGATGTAAAATGTGTTTCATGGAAATAATCAATATAACATCATGTATACAGTGTGACTTCATAACTCATAACTTTATGCCTAGAAAAAGGGGCTGAACAAAAACAGTGCGCCGTTTGGGAGATTTTTTTTCCCTCTTCCTACTTGATTTTCCACCTTTTCTTCAGTGAACATTTACTATTTTGATAAGAAAAATATACCCAAAAGAAACTCCATTGTAAAGAATACAGAGAAATGAAAATTTATATAAAAGACATCTAAGGGAGGATGTTCTGTTTTGCAGAAAGCTGGTTCCAATGAAACAGAATTTGAAGTCATAAGTTATGTGGAAGAGCCTGGATTTGAGATCCTGGAAGATTCTGTGTTTTGATGGTCACTATGGCAATCTCAACGTGAACTCAGACTCACATGGCTGAGTGATAAGAACAACACGGAAATGCTCTTTCTTAGCTAAGAGGTGTTCAGAATTTACTGAACATTCATTTAGGTGCAAGGCAATGTACCTGACTTTGCTAGTCTTGCATTTTTTTTAAAAAACAGATTCGTCCATTCTGTTGTATCAATAGCTCATTCTTTTTATTTTTTTAAAGACGTACCAGGGAATGAACCCAGGACCTCAAATCTGTGAAACAGGTGTTCAACCACTGAGCTACACCCGCTTGCCTGCATCTTTTTATAGGGTG
>JAQZBX010026191.1:17892-29188 GCA_029593785.1 Cabassous unicinctus
TCCCCCCCCCCCCCGCCCCCAGGCTAATATCAATTGTGTTTACTTCTCTGGCACTACCAGTCTGGCTGCTTAAGCTGCTGATGGTAACTCTTGGCTAAGAACTCGGGAAGAAAGCATTTTGCAACAGCCTAAAGTAGATCATGAACTTGGACTCAAGACTGTCTTTTCGATAGCATGTGGGAGCCACAAATGCATGATGCTTTTCTGCTCTCAGAATACTTTTTTTCTCTCTCTGTGTGTGTGTGTGTGAGGGGTGGGGGGGGGGGAGGGAGAGGAAGAAAGAGAGAGAGAGAGAAAATGGAGGAGGACAGGATTTGTTGATGAAGGCAGCTCTGATTTCTGGAAGGATACTGAGAAAGAAATTCAGCAAAATTGGGTTGTGAAGGGAATAAATGCATTACGAATAAACTTTATAAAGAGATATTTGCTGGCAAAGACTTCTGAGCAACTTGTTGGGCATCTGGTCAAGTAGTGCTAGGTAGATCCTAGCCTTTTAGATTTGGAAGGGGTCGTGCAGATCATCGCCTCCAACATCCCTGTCTACATAGGAATTCCTCTTCCAAGTGTCCTTTATAGGAGTTCACATCCAGATCGGAGGCCTTTGTGGTAAGGGGTGGATGGCAGGTATGTCCTGGGCAGAGATGGGGAAGAAGGAACAGTTGGTACTCAAGGGGACCCAAATGGTGCTGAGTCCACCTGGCCCTGGGGAA
Organism: Cabassous unicinctus; assembly: GCA_029593785.1. NCBI lineage: Eukaryota > Metazoa > Chordata > Mammalia > Cingulata > Chlamyphoridae > Cabassous > Cabassous unicinctus. The sequence continues at coordinate 18,603 of JAQZBX010026191.1, forward strand.
AGCAGCTTAGGACAGGAAAAGGAGCTAACCGTGCTCAGAATCCCCATTACGGCACATTCTTTATGTATTTTCCAGAAATGGTTTAGTTGGTTTTGATCCAAGAATGATATCACATTGACTACCAAATACTTCCATGGATTACTTTTTCTGATGAACCTGCTGTCCCAGAATAATAGGGCATAGCAGTCATGACAGCTCTCAGTCCTTGGTGCTTCCTGAGAGTCAGGTGCTTTACCAGGTACTTTCCACACATTATCTGTAATCCTGATGAGCCCAAAGCCAGAACTACTAATCCCATTATATAGAAGCAATTACTGAGGCTCTGAGGCTATAGATAGAAAATGGCACAGCTCAGAGTTGAATACCACGTCCAAGTGGCCCTAATATTATGGAGAGGATTGTTAGAAAAAAGCTAGAGCCTAAAGTCTGATGGGATCATGAGTGTGTGGCCCATGGAGGTGCTGTGATGACTGGCAAAGTGTTTCATTTCCCATGAACCTGAATCTCATGAGTGCTGTTTAAGAACCTGCAGTTTTAGTGAGTACCCTGGGTCAGTGGTTCTCAAACTTGAGCATGCACCAGAATCACCCGGAGACCTTATTAAAACAGATTGCCAGCCCCAGCCCAGAGTTTCTGAGTAAGTCTGGGAGGGGTTGTTGAGAATCTGCATTTCTAATACATTCCCCAGAGACAGTGGTGCTGCTGGTTTGGGGACCACACTTTGAGAATCACTGCCCTGGGTGATTCTTATAAATATAAAAATTTGAAAAGCAACTGTCTAAGGAACCAGTGATGAAAACGACCTGTCAAAAGACCACCTTGCTTTTGGCTCCCTGTCTAATCTTTTTCAAACCAAAGCCTGGGAACATTAGATTGTGAAAACCTCCTTTGTCCAGGAGGTTGAAACAGAAGAGGAAGGAACTGTGGCCAGTTCTTCAGTGGTTTGTGTGCTGCAGACTTCAGGGAAGCCGTCCTCTGCTCTGCAGGCAGTGATCATCTGGGCCTCCCCGAGTGCCTTACCGGAGCAGGTTCTACTCATTTGGTTCCCAGTTTATGTATATCAGGAGCAACATAAAGTAGGCGATGTGGCCTCCCAGTGGACTGTGAACTTCCTCTTCCTCACTTCGTGGCTTGTGGAAGTCATACTCATTCCTTGGGAACCACATCCAATGGCACGTCCTCTGTAAAAAGCCTTCACAAGAGTTGGCAAATCCTGTCTCTGCTTCTCCTTCTGGGCCTTATCCCCTTCCTGGGACCTACCACATTGTAGGATATACAATTCACAGTTTGGACGTCTCCCCACTGGGCTGTGAGTTCCAGGAGGACAGGGCCCGTGTGAAGTTCGTCTTTGCATGTGCAGTCTCTAGGAGCAGGACCTGGCCCTTAGAACGTGTTCCACTGATGCTTATTGGGCCCTCCCAAATCCTCTTTCGAACCTGACACAGCACCTTGCACATCGTTGGAATTCAACGGTATTTGATAGAGATGATCAAGGCCTGCATAATAGCACTGTGGAGAGGAAGGCCTGATAGGAAGGAACCAAGAGACAAATGTGTGCCTGACAATCTGGCTGCGGGGTTTCTTTCTTGCTGATGATGTGGCTGAGTTGCTATGTATAAACTGCTGTAGAAGAGGAGCTGGGCTTCAGAAGGGATACCTTTTGAGTAGGGTACGCTCTTTTCCCCAGCGTTGTCATGGCAATTCAGAGTTTGAACATTCACCTGGTGGTAAATACCATCGTCTTCAGGTTGTTGTAAGCTGAAGTGACATTGGGACATTGGCACACACTTATCTTCCCCCAGGATGGGGTGGAAGGCACCTTCTTCCTACAGCCTTCATAGCCACAAGATCAGAACCAACAATGGTTCTCAAAGACATCCTTTCCTGTAAGCATTTTAGCCTGATCTATTTCTTTGGCATTTGGAATTTGCTGAGTGCTGCATAGGGGAAGTGTTGGGGAACGGGAGGGTGAAATTCACTTTTTGCCAACAACTCAGCCACCTGGGCCTCAAGGCCTCAAGCTATTTATGCAGGTCATTGGGGAAGAGTTTCACATGATCCTGATTAAAAATCCAAACGTTTTCATGGTGAGACTTGTGTGTGTCAGGACCATCTGCTGGTGGAATTAATAAACCTTAGGTGCTAATTTGCTAAAGAAAAAGTAGATATCTGGAAACGAGAATACAGAATTGAAAACAATGTTTGGCACCAGTAAAGGTGGAAAACTTAATTAGAATAGGACTTGGTGTTAGTTTAAGCATCTTTGTGACAATGACTGTGTAGCTATTCCTGCCTCTAAGTCCTATAAGTTGAGCTGCATGGTTCAAATTTTTGAAAATCATTCCTTTCTTTAGAGTTTTACATTGAACTAAAGACTTTTATTATTATTTTTTTACAATATCCTTCTTCTCTAGATAATAGATGTGAATGTAAATGTAGCTCAGAATGGGATATTTAGTATACATGTCAGTGAATTAGCAAAGTCTGCCAATTAAACAGGGACACATTTCTCATTCCCTCTCCCCCCCATCAATATCCCCCCTTTTTCCCCATTATTGCCTTCATTCTCTCTCAGCTGGGACTACTGTAGCAGCCTCTGAAATGAACTCATGGCCTTAAATATTTCCTCCATCTGAAGGATCTATGTAAAAGGTACATTTGCCTTTGTAACTTGACGTCCAAAACCATTAAGTAACTCCCTAGCACCTTCACGTTAGAGCCCTTTCAAAGACAAAGCCCACTCTAGGTGGGCTTCTCGGCAGCTCTCCAGCCGTATCCCAAGCGTTTTTCTTTACCATGATTGACATGGTAATTGTTTCTGTGCAAACATCCTACTGTTTTTCCCCTCCATGCCTCTGTTTAAGCTTTCTATGGTGGATAAACAACAAACCTCCTCAATCTTCCCTTCCCCCCACCTTCTCCACACTTTGTTTTAGCTTCTAAGTCTATGTTCTTTGCCACCAGGAAATCTTCCCTCAATTTCCAGTTTGAATTAAGTATCCCTCTATGTTCCCAGGCTACCTTCTGTTTACTTCTATTTTATTACAAATTATTTAGAAATTTTCTGTCTCATTTAATGTGTAAACACTCAGAGGTTAAGAATGTGTCTCATCTTTGTACACTGAAGCATAGAGTGAGTAGGAACTGACTATTGGTTGAGCTTAGCTGGATGAAAGAGAAAGTGAGTTTCTTAAATGTACACCAGAATAGAGAACTATTTTCAACTTAGATACTAAAGAACTAAACTCTTATCAGTGAACTCATTTATTAAAGCTCTGGTTACATAAGAAACTAAATCGTCACCAGCACTTAATAACAAAGAACTCACAATTAGTGCTCTGCTTTGAAATTCTAATGGACTATTTTTAATTTGATGGTGTTTTATTAGGTGTGTTTCATTAAAATTGAAAGCCAAGAATTGTTCCTGCCAGATCATGAATTTAAAGCACACATAAACCTGGGGACAAAATTGTCAGAAAGAAGTCAGCAACAAGGTGTTGGTGTCATAGCTCAAGGGTCAGCAACTTCTCAATGGGCCAGATAGTAAATATTTCTGGCTTTTGGGGACATACTCTGCTGTAACTACTCAACTCTGCCACTGTAGCACAAAAACAGCTGTGGACAGCACCTTAATGAATGAGTGGAGCTGTGCTCCATTAAATCTTTATTTACAAAAACATGTGATGAGCCAGATTTGGCCCATGGGACAATATTTAATCTGTGCATAATTCAGTGAATCCAAAAGTGTGACATTTAAGCCGTTTTTTGTTTTTGGAAAGCAACCAATTTGAGAAAATTATGTTCACTCAAATAAAATCATTCAATGTGAGGGTGAAAAATGTTATTGTGTTTGACTGAACTTAACCTTGTTATAAGTTGATTTATGTTTGCAGGAAACACAGGCCTAGCATTCTCTTCCCATTTTGATCTGTTTACATGTTTTACACCATCTTTCAAATAAATGTATGTTTCTGTCTCCTCCAGTGAACCTCCAGGAGGTAAATTTAATCCTCTTTAGTTCAGTTGCTCTGGTGCCCAGCACAGTGCTTGACACACAGTAGGCGCTCAACAGCTTGTTCCTTGGTAATTAAGGAACAAGAGTCAATTCAGCTGCCAGTTATTTGTTCTCAGTTATATGGACTTAAAGAGTGACAAACGGTGCATCAACCACATTAGCTTTCCAATTAGCTATGCTGCAGCCATGGCTATGATCCAGGCAACATGCCCACTTTTAAATAACACTTTCAAAATATTTCTTACATCCCCTCCGCTTTCCACCTCCTTGCCTCAAATATGGGCCTTTGCTTGTGAAAGAAGAGCACTTTCTCAAAGCTCATTGCTGCGGGCTTTAAGGGGAACCTCAACCCCCCCCAGCGCACACATAACGCGCTTTCTCCCCCACGCGTCGCCTGCGCGCCATCCTCTGAAAGCGGGAGGAAGGTTGAGCAAACCAACCAAAACTCCAAACAGCAAATGTCCTGCTGTACCCCCACAACCGTCGACCTTCGGAGAGATGACGTCAGCAAGATCCTGGAATTTTGCTTTAGAAACATTGGGAGTGCACCTTCCTTTGCACGAGGTTACCAGATCTAGGAAATAAAAATAGAAGAGGCCCAGTTAATTTTGAATTTCAGATAAATATACTTCAGGGGACGTACTATCCAAGAAAAGTATTGATTTTTATAATCTGAGGTTGAAATTTTACCGGGCCTCCTCTATTCTATCTGGTAACCCTAATTCTGGAGGATAGCCTAAGTTTAAAGAAACAGCTCTAAGACACCTGAAGTCAAGTAACAACAGACAAATAAGCAAAAATGACCATTTGGCAATCAAAGTAAAAGGGGCAGCCAAGCTGGCCATGTCAAAGCAGAGAAACCACACCTGAGCCCTGTGGAAGCTCGCAGCAGGAACCCTACACCTGGGCCTCGTAGGTCTTCAGCTCACAGGCCCTGAGGTTGCTTCCCTCCCCAGGTGAGAGTGCCCACAGCCACTTCTCAACAACTGTGTTCAACTTCCTTGGAGACTCACTGCCTTTCCCCCTTCCTGCTGCAACATGGGAACACCTAAAATGGCTGGTGATTAAGTGGGGGAGAGGTATGTTTGAATTGTGAGATCTGTTGAATACAATAGTTTCCGCTTGAGCTATGGAACTGGCACATTTACTCTGCCCAGTCCCTTTAGACAGAGGGGAAAGTGGGGCTCCTCTCAGAATGGGCAGCCTTGCTGGCTTACAGTAATCACCTCACGCTGCGGGTGTGGGGAGGTGGGAAATGGGTGCCAAATATTAGAGCTTTGTTAGCTTTCGAGATATAGATAGGAATTCAGATCAGAGAAATGGATTTCCCCTGATAACAAGGATAGCAGCTTGCAGCAGCTTTTCACGGGGTGATGAGTCAGCACAAGGCAAGCATTTCTACTGCAGCCTCCTCTGTGAGCCGTCTACAGGTATAGCAGGAGGGAATCCCACCCAGATTCTAGGCTATGATGCCTGCGGTCGAGTCTGGGGGAGAAGTTTGGATCACAAGTGACTTATATAAAAAGCAAGACTGACAGGAGAGGTACTGGTCACACACTCTGGAAGTCAGGGAAATGAGCGGTCAATACCAAATGGGGAAACTGAGGAAGGCTTCGTAGAAAACCTGGCACCTGAGTGAGGATCCTACTGCCTAGCTTCTTTTATATTTACATTAAGAAATAATAACATTTACATAGAAAGCCGTAGTGGATGTGCCAAGTAAGTTCAACTCGGTTTGGTGGTGACAAGCATCCAAATACCGAAGTTTGAGAAAAAGAACAATGACTGATTAATAAAACAATCACCAACATCCGGAGAGCAGTGCATTAAAACCTTTGCAACTTTTATGCCATCTATTAAGTGGCAAATATCAGAACTCACCCAGGCATTCAGATTCCAGAATCCATACTCTTAGTCACTTAATTAGGCTGCCTTTGTGAGGCCCTGATATCTGGCATTTTGTGTGGAATAATTTTGGGTACGCCTAGAGATTGACAATAAGTCTTTGGTTTTAAATAGTTCATCGCTCAAATTATTATAGATAGCCACATTATGTTTTTAGCCAGAGTATTGTTCTAATTGTAACAACAGAAACACACAGTTGATTTATCTATTAATGGAGGAGAACGGTAGCATTGATAATCTAACACAGTGTACAAAAATCACCTGTTGATTGCATTATTTTAAAAATTACATGACATTTTAGTAGCTTGGGACAAGGTTAATTAGGATTTAACATTACCTCCCAGATGTAAATAAGCACAATTTTAATAGTAGGAATAACTCAATCATTTCATCTTAAGACAAAAGCTATGGCAACTCCCACTTCACAGGCTGGAAGAATTCAGAGCTCACCTGAGATGTGAAGTTTATGATCCATGTCTTCTGCCTCCAGGAAAGATGCGGCTTTATACACAGGCTGTGTGAGCTCTACGGAACCTCAGGGACTCTGAATCAATTATCTGGTAGAGCAGAACTCCCTTTTAGGCAGTTAAAAATCACAGGTGGATTACGTTCAAACAAGAGGGTAAAATTAAGCACTTTTCAAAAAGGTTCAATAAGCAAAGCCAAGCAGTGCTTTCCTAGTACTCCTTCTGCAGAATCATTGTGCAAAAAGCCCAAATAGCAATATATTCCACCTGAGTGCTTTACTTGGTATCAGGACGTGGATATATTCCACCTGAGTGCTTTACTTGGTATCAGGACGTGGAGAAGTCCCCTTGGCTGGCTAACTATAGGAAGCCTGTTGTTTAAACCTGCCCAATATCTATTTTCCCAACTGGAAACATCATAGTACTTTTCCTTTAGCAAACTATCCCTCTATGAGAGCAGGCTTGGTTTGAGCAAGGTGCTCTGGCTGTGAGGCTCAAATTTGATCATCAGACGCTTTCCCAGGAATTTGGATATTGAGCAGAGTGGCATCAAAATGGAAAACAAAGCTGACCCATCACCGTAACCCGAAAAAGACATTCCAAAATTCCTGCAGTCTGGACCCTCAGAGTAGCCCAGTTCTTGTCCTTACCAAGGCTTGGCCATTCCCTTTTTCCTTGGCTATCCTATTAGTATTATTATTCTAATTAGCCAAAGTTGTTACTGTTGATTGCAACCAGTGAAACCTACCTGCAACAACCATGAAAACCAACAAATAGGGCAAGTTTGGGTGAAGATGCCTATGAGGCACTTTCTAAAATATCTTCAGCTAATCCAAGGCCTCAATTAATCAGATGATGAAGCTGAGAGCTAAAAGGACTTCTCTGGGGCATAAAGTTAGAAGCCATGCCTCCTAACACTTTCCACCACATCACAAAAGTAATGACACAGTCTTCCCTGGTTGGTTTGCTATGGCACACAGGCAGGCAACTGATGCAAAATGCTATTTCAAAGACCCCTTCAATCAATTAATCAATGAGTATTTATTGCAAGGCACTGTGCTAGGCACTATGGAGAGTACATGGAAGATAAGACCAAATTCCCTGCCCTCAAGGAGCTTACAATCTGGTTGGGAAGACAAGGCATACATACAAGGAAAATTAAGCAACAATACAGGCGTTAAGTTAAAATGCAAGATAACAGTACAAGAAATTTCCAACAGCAGTACCTGATTAATTATTAAAGGAGTGGTATCAACAGGGGTTGCAGCTAATTCAGATGAAGATTATCACTGGGGACTTAAGTATGGGGAAGCTTCTCCGATGAGCTGAGTGAGTCTGGAGCTACCCTTTGACCATGGGGGTGAGGGAGGGGGAGAGGAGTAAGGAGGGCATTGCAGAAAGGGGCAGTCATAGGATCAAAAGGCACAGAGGTGAGAACAAGCAAGCAGTGTTCAGGGGCCAGTGAGGGCTCAGTGTGGCTGGATACAAAGTTAGGTTGTTAGGTTAAACAGGGCTCAGGTTTAGACTTTATCCTTTTAGCAATGGGGATGGGGGAACCTTAAAAAAAAAACAACAGATATACTTAGATTAATTACACAAAAGACTTAGCTAATCAAGAGAAGGTATTCAAGTTTGATCTTCAGGACATTTATTTGTGGATTTAACTCTCTACTTCCAAACAGGATTTGAAATAGCATCTTCCGGGTGTCATTCCAAAGGAATAGCCTGGGTCCTCTAGCTTTGGGTCACGGCCAGAGACTTTTGAGTCCCTCCATGATCCCCAATTATAACTAGGCTCAAGGGTGAGCTAACAAATTCCCTGACAGGCAGGCAGGAAAAATGCTCCCAAAAGACAAGTATCTTTACAAATGACAGAATATTTATTAACAATACCTTTAAAAAAAGATTACATCTGCTAGAGCACTGATAAATATCATTTACACTGGGGTTCGGAACTACCTAGGGTGTCATTTTTTTTTTTCATTCATTTTATTATTTTGTTGATTTTTTTTGCTTGTGGTTTTTAATTTCATTTTATTTTAACATAGAAGTAACCATATCAAACTAAGAAAGGAACACAGCTTGAAATACTGACAATATGTTTCTGGTTAACACCCTAATTTTTACACAAGTGGAATCCTGATTATGACTTTATTGAATAAATATGCTAGAAGGTTGAAAAGTTATCTTATTTGTAAGCAAAGATGACAAATTACAAGCAATTTTGAGCTCTTTGAGAAAGAAGAAAAGGTGGCAGCGTGTTTACATGTGCAAATTTTTATAGAAAATTTCATTGCTTTTTATATTCACTGTTCACTAGTGTCAGCTTATAAAACCTCCCCCTTCATAACAAATGGTTCTTTTCATAAGAATACAGTTTTGTTGATATTGTCATTTTCCAGTGTGTGATTTCAAGACTTAGAAGGAAAAGCTTATAAAGCAACTAGGCTATCTATTGCAAAACAGGAGAATCATCAAGATACCATACAATTGTACTAAAGATCTTTTATAGAGTCATATGAAAAAACTTCTTTGTGGCAACTATTTGCTGAAATAGGAGAAATCTGCCAAACTCCATACATGGTTTTTGATTCAAAAGGGCTCTATTATTTAAAGAGATACATGTAGCATATATAAGAAACTTTGTAAAGAAATCATGAATCCATCAACAGAACTATTTTTTTTTCTCAAATGTACATTCAGAACAGATACATTTAAAGATAGTAAAATGACCTTTTATCCTTTGAAGGCCCTGGTTGACTATAGTAACTTTTGGTCTATGTTACTACAGGATATTAACTTTAAATTTAATGACTAAGATAATGCTACTACAAAGACAATGCTAACTTAGTTAAGGGAAAAGAAAGTCTTACTGCACAATGCTAAATTCAGGGATGGGACTATTGCACAGGGTGCCTCCTGGGCAGTAAGTTTAGGTTTTGAGATTGCAGCCATTCCTGAAACCATCTCAAGTCGTGTTGAACAAGAAGATTCACAATGGGGTGGGAACACATAGTCTACATGTCAAAAGGAGTTGATTCAATGCATTAACTTTCAAAGGAGTCATTTACATACAGTGGCCTTGAGATACAAACCAAGTCTTTAGCTGTTCTGCCACCACATCCTTGTAAAACTGTACAAGTAATTTGCAATTTATTTACCAAGATGAGTTTTAAACTCTGTCTTTAAAGGAAATATTTTCAAATCATAACTGTATGACTGTGTTGCCCAGAGCATTTTACAGCCGAGGAAAAAATTAATATCTATATCATATGTTAACTTTAAAAAATTCTATAAAACACTAAATATATAATAAAAAATATGCATATAAGGACATATGTAAACTGCTTTGGTAACATCATATTACAGATGTTTTCAGTGCATTGCAGAGTTTCCAAAGAAACTTCAGACAAAGCTAGATTTGCTTTGAGGAAGTACTGTATAATGCCATTCCTAAAGAAGCAAAAAACATTTTTTCCAGTAATAAGATGTACTTGAACAACAATATTACTTAGTACTGGGTGTCTTCAAAACAACTAGCTAAATGTTGCTTATATTATAAATGGCAAGTCCTTGGGAGAACTTTTGTCATAAACTGGACCTAGCTGTGAGGGAAATCATTATTGTACTGATGGCTGACAGCGTGCACGCATTCGAAGTGGAAGCCCCGGATCCTCTTGCGTAGGCATCTGAAAAGTGGGGGAAAAAAAAAAAAATCACTCAGAATGGTCTGGTCCTGGCTACAAAGACAAGAGAGGCCTCAGGGCTTTTTGAAACAGCAGAACTAGCTGGCTATCCAGCTAGCAGATCTATGGCTTAGCTATAAACCTGGAGGCAGGTTACGGGACCTCTGGACCTCAGCCTAAGCAAACATTTGTAAAATGAGGAGATCCATGTCTAAGGTGAGAAGAAACTTCAACGTCACTAGCAGCAACACTGGTAAATATTGGGAAGCGGGTGTGGCTCAATCGATAGAGCTCCCGTTTACCATGTGGGAGGCCCCGGGTTCGCTTCCCGGGGCCTCCTTGTGAGGGCAGGCCAGCTGCGCGGCGCGGTGGGCTGATGCAGCAGGACCTCACAGCAAGGGGGAGATAAGCAGACACGGAAAAAACACACAGCGAATGGACACAGCAAAAAACACAAGCAGCAAGGGGGGTATAAATAAATAAATAAATAAATAAATAAATCTTAAAAAAAAA
>JAQZBX010026192.1:0-29075 GCA_029593785.1 Cabassous unicinctus
GCGCTGCGCAGCCGGCCTGCTCTCACAAGGAGGCCCCGGGAAGCGAACCCGGGGCCCCCCGCATGGTAAACGGGGGCTCTATCGATTGAGCCACACCCGCTTCCTGCTGTGAGGTCTTGCTGCATCAGCCTACCGCGCCGCGCGGGCCAGACGGCCTGCCCTCACAAGGAGGCCCCGGCCTCCCATATGGTAAACGGGAGCTCTATCCATTGAGCCACACCCGCTTCCCAAGGGTTTTTCTAATTTGTGTTATTCACCAGAGTCAATTGAAATATTCTTGTTACAATCTTCATATCTATCTATCTATATCTATATCTATATATCTATATCTATATCTAGCTAGCTATCTAGCTACCCTGAGGAATTATTGAATTACTAGACAGTTCTGGTTAAACTGAGGATTTTTCATGTTTCATGCAAATCAAAGTTTTCTCCTTCAAATTTTTGTTTGATACATTTGGCTATTTTGTTCGTATTGTGAGGTTTGTCTTTTTCTAGGTCCTTTAAAATTTGTTGCATAAATATCCTTGGTTAGCGACATGTGTTGTAAATATTCTTCCTGTTATGGGTTGACTATTGTTCCCTCCAAAAACATGTGCAAGTACTAACCACCAGTTCTGTGAATGTTAACTCTTTTTTTTTTTTTAATTTGAGAAGTTGTGAGTTTACAAAACAATTATGCATACCATACAGGGTTCCAATACATTGCCCCAGTACCAACACCTTACATAATTGTGACACGTTTGTTATAATTGGTGAAACAACATTGCCATAATATTACTGTTATCTATATTCCATAGCTTATATTTGGTGTATTATTCCCACAAACCACCCTATTATTAACACCATATATTAGTATTGTGTATTTGTTATAGATCATGAGAGAATGTTGTCATGTTTTTTCTGTTAACCACAGTCCATCAATCACCACAGGGTTCACTGTATTTTATGTCCCCTGCCTTGTACAATCTATCTAAAGTATATCCTCAGTGTCCCTCAGTTTCATCACAGAGATGTGCTGTCATCAGCTCGGTCCATTTCAGAACGTTTTTATTACTCCAAAAGGAAAAATCCCACTCCCCCTGATACACTCCTATTTTTGACCCTTAGCATTGATGTAGTACCTTCTTTGCCATCTCTGTAAAAATATTACAATATAACAGTTAACTATAGTCTTTATGTAACATTAGTTGTATTTTTCATGTATCTCCGTGTTCTTAACACCTCGTAATAGAAGAAGAGTCTTGCATTTGTACTATTAACCACAATTATCATCCACGACAGAAATCACTGTTATACATTCCCTAGATTATCATCTAGCTTTCTTTCAATTGCCATTACCCTCCCAAGACTATCCCATTATACTCCCTATAATGTGTTACCATCAACTCTATCCATTTCCCCACATTTACAATCCACCTTATTAAACATTCTGCATACTTTCAGCATCAGTTCCTCTTTCTCAATGCATATTCTCTCTCCCAGTAACCTCACTCTAGAGTTTAACTCCATGAGTTTACTCATCATATGTAGTTAATATTATTGAGACTGCATGTTATTTGTCCTTTGGTGCCTGGCTTATTTCACTCAACATAATGTCCTCAAGGTTCATCCATGGTGTTATATGCATCCCGACTTCATTTCTTCTTACAGCTGAATAGTATTCTATCTTATGTCTGTAGCACATTTTATTTACCCATTCATCAGCTGATAAACACTTAGGTTGTTTTCATCTTTTAGCAAGTGTGAATAATGCCACTATGAATATCAGTGTGCAAATATCTGTGTCCTTGCTTTCACTTCTTCTGAATATATTCCTAGTAGTGGTATTACCATATCCTCATTTTTATATGCCCCACAGAGAAGTTTCCAGCAGGGGACCAAGGTGACATGAACTCTCAAGGCAGTGGCATGTAGATGATGAGGTGAGATGTCTGGTATGCAAGATGAAGATGAACTTTGACAGGTTTAATAGGATGATGAGCAAAACGATCTTATTCACTCATTTAGTAGTGTTAGGCTCTGGAGGTCAAGTTGAACAACAGCGAAGAGGTCCCTTCCCTCAAGAAACTGACATTCTAATGGGAGTTGTGAGAATGAAACGAAATGCACATCTAAGATCCATACTGGTGGTCTCCTTGCCTCAGACTCTCTGCTGATATTATGTTTCCTCTGGCATCAGGGAGAAAAGTCACCTGACAGAGAGCAAAGTCATAGCAGCTAACTACCCTTACAGATGCTGAAATAAGTTATTTTAATAAATTTTAAAGCTCACATATTGATATTTCAAAGTATTACATAAAGTAATACCATATAAAGCCTTTAATTTAAAATTCTTCATTTTGACCTAGTGATTTCCTTCTAAATAAAGGACTTCTATGTGTTTGAGTTATTTTCCTCCTCCCTCTTGTTTTTTATTAGTTTGGTTGGTTTTGAAGAGATTGTGATGTGTCTTCCTTTTGAGAAAATTATTTGTTTTCCAATTTAAACTCAGTCGTCTGTCTTTCCAAGCTTAAAGGTTATTAGAAACACATTCTTAAATAGGATTTTAGAGCTAAGCTGTGAGCCTCTGCAATTTACCACAGAGAAACATCAGATTAAAAAGATTGTCTCCCCCTCATTTCCACTACTTTCCATTACAAATCTGCAAAGCTAATGAAACTTGTCAAAATTCTATTGCCTGTCTGGGGGTCATACTGAAATTTAGAGAGGAGTAGGGTTGACAGATTTAGAAAACAAAATTACAGGTTGCCCAGTTAAATTTGAATTTAAGATAAACAACGAATAATCATACTATATCTGTCATAAAAAGCTGGAATAGAAGAAGAACTTCAATTAACATTCCAGTTTCTCTTGGAATATTTATCAGGTAAAATGATTCACCTGAGGTCAACACAGCTCACTGCCCTCTCCCATGCAGTCCCTAACAGCCAGGTTAAGCCAGGAGCCAGTTTGGCAGCTTCTAAGGGTTCAGCTCTATAAAAGTACTGAAACTTCAAAGGGCCCTGTCTTAGTTTCATAGGGCTGCCTTAACAAAGTATCACAAATTATGTGGCTTAAAAGAATAGAATTTATTTTCTCACAGTTCTGGAGGAAGCCAGAAGTCTGACACCACAGTGTCATCAGGACCATGCTCCCTCTGAAGCCTGTAGAGGAGAATCCTTTCTTGCCTGTTCTAGCTTCTGGCTGGCAATCCGCACTTTAATCTCTGTCTCAGTCATCTCATGGCACTCTCCCCTCCACTTTCTGTGTATCTCTGCATCCAAGTTTCCCTCTTCTTATAAGGACAGCAGCCAGCATGGGTCAGCGCCCATCCTAATCCAGGCTAGCCTCATTTTAACTAACCACATCTTCAAAGAACCGATTTCTAAGCAAGGTCACATTCACTGGACCAGGGGTTAGGACTGAACATATTTGGGGGAGGGGGAGAAGGGTAGACACAATTTAACCCATAACAGACCCTAAATATAACGCTGGAAATGTAACAAGATGGAGACAAAACCATGTTCCTGCTCAAGGAGGGAACCATATGATTGGAAGAAATGCTTGGAGAAAACATCCCACGGGATTTGTTAAACTGCCTTCTAAAGAGGTTTGACATCATTAGCAGGATTGCTTTCTTTTCTCTCTCTCCCTCTATTTTTTTTTTCTTTTTGAGTGGGATAAGACAGTCTGGAAAAGTGCCCAAGGTGCCATATTGCTGAGTACTATAAAAAAGGTCAGGTCATCAAAAACATTTCTTCTTTCTTTTACATCATCCTTCTCATACCCAACATTTAATGTCTCCTCAATATTAATGTGGAGACAATGTCTGAGGATTTTGGACTGAATAGGTTGTCAAAGGGTTATCCTGCCAACTTGGCCAATGTTTGGTTCATGTGGTATGCATAATGCTGTGTTGGTAAACCCCTGGGGAGTGGGACACAGGGAGCTGATGTGTCAACTTCCATGGTGTAAATACTTTCACCATTGCCAATTTCAAGCTATCAAAACCAGCTGGCAAAAGTCCTATATATTTAACAATCAGTTCTTGCAAGACCAAAAGAGTGGCTCCAGCATAACAAGCCCCATACCATATTCCACCTTAAGGTTCAGATCTATATCAACACACTCAAGAACCCTTTTCAAAAACATGACATTGAGGGATTAAAGTGGCAGGACTAATAGATTGAAAAGACAATTCCTTGAAACCAGGAAGGGAGGTAGAGAAGAGAGAGGGGATGTCACAAATGTGGCTTTCTTTTCCAGGCTAATTTAAGTACTGCAAAAATGTATAAATTCCATATTTGCGAGTGTTTACAGAGATTCCTTCTGATGTCAATCTTCTTCTCTTTCATGAAAACGTCCATGATCACCTTAAACTACCCTGTAATATTCTCTTCTCTGTACTCACATGAACACACAGTGTGTTTTAATCCTTTATAAGCAGTCAACACATTTGATTTTAGTTAACTATTAACATCTAATTAAATATCTATCACAAGAAACTATGAGCTCTTTGAAGGCAGCGACAGTTCTTATTTGTGTCCCAAAATCTTTCCAAGTCCCTGGCATATATTAGATAATCAATAAAATAAAGTTTAGTAGAATTGAGTATTTTAAGTCCTTAAGCTATTTAGAAAAAGACCTGATGCTCTTAGAATTCTTAACACTTCAGTTTTAATTCTTTTAAGAAAAAAAAAGCATTAATTTATTATCCTTATCAGAATGCCGAGTAAACTAAGTCTTATGCTATTGTTCATTGCCTTCCATTCCAAATGTTGATAAAATTTTCTGCTTGAAGGTGAACAAAACTTTACTCAATTATCTCTATGGTGAACTCTAAGAATCAGTGTTCCCATTGTAATTTTAGTATATCGTTTCTGTGACTTGGGTAGACACCATTTCAACAAGAGTCATATCTACTGTGATGAAAGTGTCAAGTTCACACATAATGATCTATTGCATACAAACACAGCATGCAATTGATAAAAGTGGCCTGTCAGTGTAAGACTGATGAGAATATGTCTCATTTCAGGCCCTTTTCCTAGCTAATGATGAGAAATAAGAAAAATAGAGGTCAGAACTAATGAATTTGTTTTAATATAATTCTATAAAGTAATGTCAATATCATTAAAATAAAAGCTTTTGTTTCCATACTTAATGTTCACAAAATATTTTCATTTTCTCAAGGGATAAACCAAGGTAAATCCATGAAACAACTGTGGATCATGCCATAATCATTGTTTTAAACATTTCTTCATTTATCTTATGTGGTAGATTAGTGATTTCTAGAGGTGATATTGAACAGCATTTAAAAATAAAAGTTATCAATAACCCTCTGTATTAACTTCAGTTGTTAGGGAAAGATCCCCAAAAAGGCAGTTTGAAGAATACAATCCTTAAAACTTCAGAAGTCACAAGTTATAAAGCAGCATGAGACAAAAATATTAAAAAAACAACAACAAAAAAAACATATCTACTTACATTTTACACATATAATATGTAGAAAAGTTTTTATATGAATGCTTTTAGCTAAACTGAAGCTCATGACTAGTCCATGGTAAGTGAGAATAGCTCACATCATTTTAAGATAGTTATACTTGTGAAACATAGCTTCTAAGCAAACAAAATTATTTAAATGACATCACACAGTGTATGTGATAAAATATCCAAAACCAAAATAAAACTGCCAAATCAATTTCCTAGGATAAATGATTAAGTATTGACTATATGGTTTCCATTTGACATTTTAAAATATACCAGAGCTTCAGTACTACTTTGATGAAAATCTATGTACTTAGGAACACCATGTAAGAAACAACTAACCTAGCTTAATTATTAAGTCACAATTAGTAGAAGTCAAACAATATATCTACCAATTCTTGGAGATGAGTTTAAAATAAAGCTGATGATCTGATTCTAGTACTGAATTTTAACACATATGGTAAAAAGAAATGAAATACTACTCAAACTTCCTATTGTGTAAATATAGAATTTTAAATTGAAAGTGTAATGACTGAATCACTGGTTTATTAAAATTGGATATGGTTATGAAATTTTCCTTCATATTTAATCTAAACTTACTTGGAAGTAGTTTTTCTTTCTAGTTATTCTTCACATTTTTCTCAGGAGTCCAATTAAATTTCTATTTAAGATTTCACATGACATAATATGTTTTTTTTTTAAATCAGTTTGACTATTATTTGGGGCCTTGGAAAGTGTCATAGACTCAGAGCATGTTAGAATTTTATAAATCCTAGTAATCATGGTGTCCTGAATATATGAATAAAAATCACCAAAACTGATGTAAATTAAAGACTCACGTCCATAATCATAATTTAGAAATCATATTTTATTAAAAGTCTGAAACATTACTACTGTTGATTCAGCATATCTTTAATCAATTGTTCAGCAAATATGTATTGGGTATTTTTATTTTTACCTCATAAAAATGTTTTATGATTTCTTTCCAAAAAGATTGTAATATTCCACCTTTACACCAACAATATTTATGTGCCCTTTTCTCTAAGTGTTTAATAAAATTTGCTATTTTAGAACTCTTTTCCATTTTTACTTCTGTATGAAGTAACTCATCTTTATTAAAATTTATATTTTAATTTTTAAATGTATTAAAAAGCTTATAATTATAGCTAAAACCTGGGCCATTTCAATAGATTTGTACTTTATTGAACATTTATTTATTTCTTCATTCAACAAAATAAAATATTTTGAGTTACTAATATGTCATATGGCCATGACCAAAACAAACAAAAATTTCTACATTTATGCCCTCATAGGTTTGGCATGTTATTGAATTGAGAGACAAAAAATAATTAAGTAGGTAAATAAATAAATGATTTAATACTTATTACTAATATATTTCCCCATATATTTATATGCATATACATATATATGTCAATAATAAGTATTATGGAAAAGGTAAACAGATGAGTGGGATATTCCATTTTTAATTTAAATAATCATGGAGAGTCTTGCGGAATATGTCATATTTGAGCAAAGACCTAAAGGGATGAGGGAGCAAGTATGTAAATAAGGTCACATATTTCAGGTAGAAAGAAGAATGGATGCAAAGGCGTTGAGGTAGGAACATATCGAGTTGGATGAATTGTGAATTCTCATAGTCAACATGGCTAAAGTGATATAAGCAAAGAAAAAATTGGTAGAGATGAGGTTAGAGAGATGAAAGGAGAAATCACGTGGAGCCTAGAGGTCATTCTAAGACTTGATTTTACTCTGATTATGTGGGAAGCCACTGAAGAGTTTTCAGGAGAGGCATGTCATGTTTTGACTTATGTTTTAAAAGGATCATTCTACCTAAGATATTTGTAATATACTGTAAAGAAGCAAGGAAGAAGCAAGGAGACCAGTCATAATACAAGTGAGATATGAGTGTCTCAGAACTTGGTGGACTAAGAAGAAATAAATAAAGAAGTGGTTGGATTATAAAGGAAAGCCAGCGTTATATTATCCCATTCATTGATAATATAAGAAATGTGTTGTTTAAGAGAAAAAGAGGAGTCAACGATGATTCTAAGAACTTTGACTTGAGGATCTGCAAGGCAGATTAGACATTAACTGAGATGGGACCAATGACAGGAGGAGGTTTGGAGTAGAAGATCAGGAGTTTGATATTAGTCATACTCAGTGTGGTGGATTGGAACTGTATGTACCCCAGAAAAACATGTTCTTAAATTTGATTTTCCTGTGGATGTATACTCATTGTAAATAGGACCTTTTAAGGAGGCTGCTTCAGTAAAGGTCATTCAGGATGGGTCTTAATCCTATTACTGGAGTCCTTTATAAAAGAAAGAAATTCAGACAAAGAGGGAGAAATCCACAAAAGTAAGAAGCTGAAAGCAATGAAATCTGGAAGAATAGGGAGAGAACAGGAGATGCTGCCATGTTCCTTGCTCTATGGCAGAGGAACAAAGACTCACTGGCAGGCCATCTTCAGAAAGAAAGCATTGCCTTAATCGTGCGTTTATCTGAACATTTTCCTAAACTCTAACCGTGAGCAAATAGATTCCCATTGTTTAAGCTAACTCATGTAATGGCATTTGTTTTGAGCAGCCTAGGAAACTAAAACACTAAGCTTAAGATGTATTTTAGATATCCGAGTGGAAATGTTGAGTAAACTACTAAATATCCGGATGTGAAATTTGTGCAAAGCCCAAACTGGATCAATAAACTAGGCAGTCATCAACATATGGATGCTATAAAGCCAGAAAAAAATAGATGAAACCCACAAGGAAATGAGTGGAGATAGAGAAAATGATACATTGCCAAACCTTGAACCACTGAAAATTAAGATTTTGGGGAAATGAGGGGGATGCAGTCAAGAAGAATGAGCAGGAGCAGCCAGTTTGTTAGAAGTAAAACTGGGAGAATGTGTTGTCTGCAAGCCAAATACAGAAAGAAGTGAGTGTGATCGGTTTTGTTAAATACTTCTTATTAGTAAGATGAGAACTTGGAATAGATCTTCACATTTAGCAAATGAAGGGTCTTGGTGTCCTGGACAATAGCAGCTTCCACAGAGTGGACAAAGGTCTGGCTAGAATGGGCTCAGGATAGAATGGAGAGAATTCAAGACAGTAATTATGATGATTCTTTGTGGATCTATGATAAAAAAGGAACCAGAGAAATGGTTACAGTTTGAGTGAATTATGAAATCAAGAGAAGTCTCTCATTTTGTTTGAAGATGGGAGAAATAACAGCATGCTTGTGTACAAGTGAGAATGACACAAAAGAGGGAAAAAATAGAACATGTAGGTGGAAGTGGGCAGAATTGAATACAACAATTAAAACAACTTCTTTGTGGAGCTTTGATATAAATGGATTAAATTACCACCACTCTCATCACTCTCTATCTAGTTCCTCTGTAAATCACACTGACTGATGTCTATAGCACATTGAACACTTATGGGTAGCAAATATGTCTATTGAAAGGATACCAAACAATTCAGCCATAAGTTGAACTTTATGATTACAAAGAGTAAGTGGGTTTGTTCTAAAACCTATCTATCCCAACTATACTTGTCATTATTATTATGTACGTTAGTTCTTAACAATGTAAAGAAATGAAATATGAAATTATACAGAAAACTATATGTTTAATGTAAAATATGTTGAAGGCTTTGGAAAAACTAGACAAAGATAAGTTAACAAAAGGAAAAAATGATGTACTATTATATATATAAAACAATTATAAATAAAAAATAAGCAATTCATAAAAATGTGAATGGATGTTGCATTTATTTTTTTAACAATTATTGAAGTATATCATTCATACATGAACATACATAAACTATAAGTGTTCATTAAACATCGTGATCTTACAAAACAAACATGCATAACATCATACAGGGTTCCCACACATCACCGTCCTAACAAACACCCTGCATTGTTGTGAAACATTTGTTAACAAATCATGAAACAGCATTGTCAAAGTATTACTACTAACTATAGTCCGTATAGTTGTATAGTCCTCCCCTATACAATTTTTTAAGGATTTATTTATTTATATATTTACTTTTATCCATTTTTACCCCCACACACCATTTTTGCTGTTTCTGTGTCCATTTGCTGGGCAGCCGTGTGTCCGTTTCCTGCCCTCTCTTCTTACCCTTCTCCTCCAGTCTTCACTGGGATTCAATCCTTGGAATCTCCGATGTGGGAGAGAGGCATCCTACTGCCTGCGCCACCTTAGTTCCTGGTTTTTCAGTGTGTCTCATCTTGGCTCTCCCTGTGTCACTCTACTGTTACGTCATCATCTTGCTGCGTGGCTCACGGAGGCTGACGGCTCAACTGCTTGCAGGGCCTGGCGGCACACCTGCCTTCTCTATATTTCTTTTTTTTATTTTTACCGGGAGGTCCCGGGGGTTGAACCCAGGTTCCTCCATGTGGGAGACGGACACCCAACCACCCGAGCCACATCCGTCCCCCTGCTATATCTCTTAAGGTTGACCAAAGATAACCAAAGTTTTCCCATAAATCAGGCTTAGTTTATCACCAGCATTCTAAAAACCAGACCTAGGGAAAAAAACTAGGTCTGGGATGCATGCATGGTTTCTAATATAGTGAATGTTTAGCCTACCCGGATAATCACAAAATCAGGACAGCGAGAATATTCGCATTGTATGTTGCATTTAGAGTCCTTCAAAATTATATTAAATTATTACTCCACATAAAAGAAAATAAAAATTTAATGCTATGAAATGTTTTGTGGGAGTAGTTTTTGCAAGAAAAATGGTCTGGATCCAAAAGAGCACACTCTTACTCAAAGAGAATGCCTTGAATTATATCAAAAAGTTGACAGAAACATGTTATTTTACTTTAAGTTAATCTTATTTGTATTAAGTAAAAATAAAATGGTTTAAGTATGTTCGCATTATTTTGTTTTGCTTGCCACTGAAAGGAAATAGTAATGAACTAAGGACTAACAGTTTGATCTGTTTGGATGAAAACTTATCCATTTTTTGTATCTCAACACTCGTGAGATATAAAGCAATTAAATCTTGTGATCAAAAATTTCCCTTACAAAAAAGACACTGGGGCCTAGGTGTTTCACAGTTTTGTTGTCAAAAATCTATCAGAGCAGAGAAAATTCTTTTCACATACTAATGATGTGAGGGAATAGAAACAGAGAGAAATCTCCCCAATTCATTTTTTAAACTGAATTTAATCTTGACAACAAGATTACAAGAATAAAGCTTCAGAAGGCCTAAGTAAAATACTAGCAATTTCAATCAAGACATGAATAAACAAGTAAATATATCATATTTCATTGAAGCATAAAAATGTGTTCAGCATCATAAAAATTATTATTAAGGGATAAAAACTGTATAATTATCCAAATAAAAAAACTACATTCATTTATGACTTTAAAACAATGTCTATAAAACTAAGAATAGAGGGAGATTTTCTTAACTTGTTAAAATATATCTTCCTAAAATATCAACATCAAATTTAATATAAACCTTTTCAAGAATTATTTTTCAAATAAAGAAAACACATATTTGCCTACCATCATCAATTCTGCTTCATATTTTCTGAAATTACTGGCCAAGAAAAAGAAATAAAAGACCTAAAGATAAAAAGAAAAAGAGAATTCACATACAAAGTATTAGAACTTACAAGAAAGTTGATCCTGGTTACAATATGTAATATCTATAAGACAATCAAGGGTATTACTCTATATCAGTAATAACAAACTGGAAACTATAATAGAAAAATATGCCAACACTATAGCAACAAATTAAGATGTACCTAGTAATATACTTTTTAAAGAAGCACAAGAACTTTGTAGAGAAAATTACAATATAAGATTAATGGACATGAAAGAGTATATGAAAAATTGGGAAAAATATAATATTAAATATTAGAAACTGTATTAGTCTGCCAAATGGATGCTGATGCAAAGTACCAGAAATCTGCTGGCTTTTATAAACAGTATTTATTTGGGGTAAAAAGCTCACAGTTACAAGTCCCTAAAGAGTTCAACTCAAGGTTGCGTTCTCACCAACATGTTGCCACATGTTGAAGCAAGATGGTTCAACCTTCTGCAAGGGTTCAGCTTTCCCCTCTGGGTTTACTCTCTCTCAGCTGCAGGCTGGCATAGGGCTTGCCTCTCAAGGCTTCTTCTCTCTTTTAACATAGGGCTTGTTTCTTTCCAGGCTTTCTATATCAGTCTCAGCTATCTTCCCAAAGTCAGCTATAAGCTATCAGGCAAATGGCTCATCTATCCCTGGAGCCTTAGTTCTTTGAGCTTTCTCCTTTCTGTCACACGGCAGGATCAAAATGACAAAGTTCTCTCCTCTTCCCATGTGTCTTGTTCAGTGAGTGTCATTTACATCAGCCCACCAAGGAGGCGAGGACTCAACCTGAGTCATGCCTTACTGATGTGGTTGCATCAAAGCCCTAATCTTGACAGGTATTTTAATCAAGAACCTCTCAACTGAATCCAATATAATCAAAGGGTTTCACACCCAAAAGAACAGATTAGTTTACAAACATAATCTCTTTTTGGAATTCACAAAAATAATCTCAAACTGTCACAGAAACATTATAATTTTTCCTAAAATAATCTAAAATTCATTAAAATTCTTATCAAAATGTAAATAGAATTTTTCATAGGAAATGAAGTCTAAAATTCATGAAGTAGGGTCATTTTCTAGGAAAAAATACTTTGGAACAGAAGAATAACAAATAGTTCTGGCTCTGGCATATCAAGATTTAATTAGAAAACCATGGTTATAAGAATGTGGTATCAGTAGAACTATAGGCAAATAGATCCATGGAATCAAATAAAGATTCAGAAATGAGATCTAATTATATGTAGAAAGAGGGTATATGTAGAAGGAAGAATTCATATCAGTGTGAAAGGCAGATTATTAACAATGCATTAGAACTCATAATTTGTATAGAGAAAGCACCTGTGTCCCCTTACAGCCAAAGAATCCACGCCCTCTTGAGTTTCCTCTTTATCTTTTGAAATTTGAAATCCCCACCAAGGCAGCTGACCCAGGTAGCCAATCAAGCCCCTAGTTCATTACCCTGGGCCCAACACAAAATAACGCCTATCTGCCCTAAACCTACCCCTATAAAACACGCAAACAATAGGAGTCAAACTAAACACCCTCCCCCCCTTTTTTTAGTTAGTCTAATAAACAGAATTTATTGGGAAATGGGGAAAAGAACAGAGCTTGATGAGAAATGTGAGAGAAGAATGGAAATATGCACTGAGATTTGGTGCGGGCTGCTCTAGGCAGAGAGAGTGGGTTTTGGCTTGTGTGGTCTCCTTTTAAGCTATTAATTATTCCTCCCCTTGCTAACGCTTAGAGGGGCCCCAGCTGTTATTGGTTACCCCAGCAATGGTGGGGGCCAATGGTGAGGCCCGTTTGGAATATCCAGGACCTCCCCTTGGCCCAGAAAGAGCTTACTCCCTTTTCTATAAAAATCACTTGCCATCCCTAGAACCCTGAAGCTACTTCCATTTTGGCTTCCTTTGCTGTGACAAAACTTTGGTGATCTGAATACAATGCTTTCATCTGCAAACTCAATTCTGATTTGCTTTCACAGGTTTGGAGGTCCCAAAGAGATATAGAAGGTGCCCTCTGGGCCTGTGGGCTCCAGGAACCATCCAGGTGAGGCTCCGGGGAAGCAGATCCCTTTGTGTCTGTTGTCCAATTGAGGAGACTCCAGATCTCCCAGGTAACCTCTTTCTATATATGAACCCCCAATTTGCGTCAAGTTCAAATGCCTTTTATTTGGGAATTTAGTTTAGGTACTTCTGATTTTGGGTTTGGTTTGGTTCTATTGTAAGATCTTCCATTTGATTTCATTTCATTTCTTCCTCCAGCTCCTAATATGTCTCTCCCAGAAACATAGGGTTTGGGAACCCATGAAGCCTGCTAAGCCAACTCTCATACTGGGTCCCATGATGAGTAGTATGCCAGTCCTCTCACTCCTGAGTAATGAGCTTCCTTTTCTACCCATTAGGCTGCCTGTGTTCAGTTCCAGTCACCCCTGGAACTTCCATTCATGAAAGGATATTCCTAAGTTCAGAGTGGTATCCGAGTGGCTGAGCCAAAAGGCTTGAGCTGGAAAGACATTTGCCTGGCTGCAGCATAATAAAGTCTTCCTGCACTAAATCTCCCTCTCCTGCTCCTGCTAAAATTCCAGTTTCTTATATATACTGGCACTGTGGACCTGTGACTTTCTATTTATGGTGGATCTGATGGACAATTTGTTTTTGAAGTGGTCACCTTGAGAAACTTTGTAGGAACAAAACCAGGCACTTGAGAGTGGCAGTGAACCCATAACCAAACCTTCTTGTACCCAGCCCTTCCTGAATAACTGCCCTAACCAGTTTCTTTCCACCTCCAGTGGGAAAATGATCTAGCCCAGACTCCTTAAGGATTAAGTCTTCTGCGGAAACTGGCTGCCGGCTAGAGAACAACTTAAACCTTGAAGCTCACCTGAGTTAAGAGCTATAATTAAAGATTTCCCCAAATAAGAATAGCACATAATCATAGAAGAATTTAGAATTCTTTTAGATTCATGCGATCCAAGGCTACCTGACCTATATCAGCTTGTACTGATGTTCGTCAAAACCTCAGATGCTAAGTCTTGGAAGGCAAAAGCTGGTGGGACTGACCCAGATAGAGACCTACAAGATTCCTCTTTCCATGATAAATCTGAGGATCAAATTGGCCTGAGAAATAAGGAAAAATTTCTGTAAGATTACATGTCAGGGAAAAGAAAATCTAAAAGACTCCAATGCAAATTACGATGGGAATGCTTTTTAGCCCTTATATTAAATAAATGATCTCAGTTTGTCCTATCTGCCAAGAACAAAAAACTCTGATAAAAACATAAGAGTGGAGCAAGGAGAGAAAGTCTGCTCTTTTCCACAAACTAGTGAGTTTTGTTTTTCTGTGTTTCTGTGTTTCGATATCTGACACATAGCTGGAAAACTTTTAATTGAAGCTATAAGGCCTCTGCTTGTGTCTTTTGGTTTGTTAGATGTATATTTTCTTACCTCCAGGTGATAATACTAAACTAACAAATAAAAATTCTTAAAAGACCTTTATTCAAATTACTTAAAGATAAACAAGTACTTATATAAAAATTAATACTCCTAGTGTCTCAGAAATTAAGGAACCAAACTTTTAATACTTCCAATGCAAAAACTGTATTTATAGAATTAAATCCAAATGTTTTAAAAATTCAAACATGCATAATCTAGGTTAATCTTTGGCAAACAGGACTAGTTTAATATTGTTAGTTTAATAAAGCAGCTATGTCTTCTGAGTCATCAATGCTAAGGACAATTCAAGCACACAATTTTATTCTACTTGGGTATGTTCTTTCTAAATTTATAAAGGTTTACTGATCCAATGTATTAGCATTTTATATGCACTAGATGTTGAAAATGATGTAAAATGTAAATTTGTGTTTAACCAAATTGAGTTACTGTTCTGACAAACTTTATTCCAATAGTTATTGTGTTTTTTAGGTTGTCTGCTTGAAGACAATTTCCAAGATCGTTTTGGGAACTTAAGTATGTAAGGTATTCAGGAAGCATTTTTGTTAAGGAAAAAAAGTAGTTTTGTCTTAAAGTAATTTGACTGGATATTATAGAATGAGAAAAAGGAAAATATAGGACAAACCCTAAATGGATATAAAAAGTTGAAGACGGTTTGAGGAAATGACTTTTATTTCCATTGTCAATGCTGACTAAGATTTGATAGGATACATATAAAAATTTAAAGAGCTTTCATATCAAACAGAATGTTCATGCAAAACTAAGAATTTGTTTTTCTCTGTGTTAAAATGAGGAAATTTTCTTGGATTATTGGTCAGCTCTTAGTGAGAGATTATAAAAGGTTTTTCTTAACCATCTGGGTAATCTGCCTAGAAGAAAAAGATTCTATTCATATTAGAATAATATCTCATTGATATTTATATTGAATTTATCATCCATTATTATTTAAAAGAACAAGTCTTCTCACTTTTAAAAGAATTAAGTGTTTTTTTTCCTTTTTTTTACAATCATGTTACCTCCCATATCTGCTTTTAAAATCTTTTATTATTATTTTGGTTAAGTAGGTAACCAACTGTTTTTTATCACTGACTTATGATTCTATTTAGCTAAATGTTCAAATCTCCCAACAACTTTTGACATTTGCCTTTTCAAAATCAAGCCCGAAAGGATATCTTTTTTATTTTGAACTCTCTTTGGGATTTTCCAGAGGGCCCCTGGAAAATCACTAAGGATTTGTTCTTTCACCTTCTTGAAAGAGAGATGCTAGAAATAGGTTCATTTGATATGCCATGAGTTGCATGGGAAGTGTTGTTAAATTAAAAGGGATTTTCTAACCTTCTGTTGGTTAAATTTGTATGTGTAAAATGTTATTCATATAAATACTTAGAGTTTATATAAAATCCCTAGAGATTTGACAACGTTCTCACTGTCCTTGATAAGTTCTGATGCTGCTCTGCATGGTATTAGTAAAACAGTGTAGTTTTATTGAACATGGTTTTATTCATTCTTTAAAAAACTGCTACATGCCACAAAAACAAAGAAATTAACTTGTCAGTTACATTATTTTACTCTGATGCTTGTCTGAAAGCACTTGCAATCATCTACAGCTCAGAGCTTCCATCTTCAGCAAAAAAAAACCAGGGGTATTTTAAATGAGAAGCAAGATGAGTAGACAAATTACATTCTACCTGTCAATTAACACTGGTAAAGCTGTAAAGGTGAAACAGACTTAAATACCTTGACCAACAGGGTCTTTCTGGACATCTTCAAACAGACTTTATACAGCTACTCCCTTCTATGGGGTATGAACATGTCCTGTTGTATGTCTATTTTTTGGAGGGACGGAGGCTTTTCCTTTTAACAAGGCTACTGTTTTTAGTAGTTAAAAAAAAAACTCTTAGACTTTATTTTCCCTATCTGTGGAATTTCTGATTTTCTCTCAAGTGATAGAGACTCCCAAATTTACTGAAATTTTACTGAAAATCAAGGAATTTTGCAAGGGCCTACCCATCAACTAAAATCTTTACTGTTCCTACCGTCCTCAATTGTCAGGAAAGGTAGGATGAACAAATGACATCTTCAACCTTAAATTAGGTAAATTATTTGAATCCCTCTCTGCCTACCTTGGCCTATAGTTCTTCCCCCAGCCTTGATGGCCATAGATCTAGCCCATCAGGAAAACACCAGCTAACCGTTCATGAAATTATAATGGGAAGAGCCATGATGCTTATTATTTATCTTACTTTACCAGTCTCCAACTTATTACAGTGTGACATTGCTAATTATTGTAAGGGACTAATCACATATACACATTCACAGATCTAAGCTCCCTTTCCCAAGATTCCTCTACAGCAGACTCTTCATGGCTTTCAACCCAGAGACTTGATATACTGGAAAAGTCGTCAATGAAATACAGCTTGAATTGAAAATTCAAAAAAAAACATTATTCTTGTGGGGACATGTTGGTGCATGTGTGGTGGATTTATCAAATAATATGCAGTAAAGTGTGGACTTAGTAAGGTGTCTGTGGTTTCCACCTGACTGGCAAAGGGGACCGGGGAACAAAAAAGGTTAAGAACCCCTGACCTAAATGGAAAGGAATTTATCAAGTTTTATTGACCACCACTATGGCAGTAAAACTACAGGGAATTGATCCCTGAGTCCACCCATCACAACTAAAATGTGCCCCAAACCCTTGAGAGTTTATGCTCATTTTTTATCTCAAACTAAAATTGACACAGGGATTCCACAAGCATATGGCATTCGATGTAGACAGCTTCTGCCCAAAATGTCTGAACAAGTAGGTGATTCCAAAGAGCTGGGATAAAAAAAATTAAAAATTTTTTTTAAACCACCTGAATTTCCTTATCTTATTATCTGTCTCTTCTTTTTCACCATCTATTTAAATGTTCTCTTAGTTATACTATGCCCTTTACAATGCCCACTCTCCATCCTCTATAATACCCTACCTTTACCATAATTTTCTTTTATCCCCTCTTCTCCCCTATGTACTCCTACCTAATTCTACCCTTTTTCTGCCCTATGGACTCCTACCTTAAACACAATGCCTTTTTCCTTCTAACATACCATATGGCAAATGAAGCCAATCAGTCATTGCTGGGTCTATGCCTATCCCCCACTTAGTCGTAAAATAGGTATTCCCCTAATAACCATCCGCTACAGTTGTAGACTTGGCCCTTTCAGGAAACATCGGATACCCAATCAGATAAATCTTTTAGGACTGACTCTGGGCTATGTCATAGGAGCCCTCCTCCCAAGACTGGGAGTAAGTTCTTCAAGGACATTATTTTGTATGTGGACACAAGATATACAACATACTATCCAAAAATTGGGTTAGTTTCTGTTATGTAGCCTATGCTGCTCCCCAAATGGCTATTTATGACAAGCTTCCAAACAGGAAAATTAGAAACATGAGGGTTCTTATGAGCTTTTCCCACATTATAAAAACTGGTGAAGAGATTATTGCTAGCCTAAAGACAGCTCTTAATGGATCATGGAAAAAACCATAACCCAGGCTAAATGCATGGGGTGTTCTGTTCTTGATATTGGTTCCCTTGTCATTGGGGCAGGTATCTCTTGGGTTGGAAGATATACTATATGATTGCAGATGGTACTAGAAAAAATAGCTTTAGAGGTAGAGAATTCTCTCTCCCACCTAGCACAGCCCATCAGCTCACCAATTGATGAAATATTGGAACTTAGCAAAATGACTCTACAAAATTGATTGGCATTAGACTATATTCAGGCTTCCCAAGGAGGTGTGTGCACTAGTGGGAGCCCAGTGCTGTGTATGTGGAAATGACAATCAAAAGGATGTTTACCAAGAGGTAATGACAGCAGAAATCCATGCTAGAGAAGCAGCTAAATCAGCTTACACACCTCCTAAATGTGCTAATCTGAGTCTTTTTTTGTTTGGTTTCCAAGGTCATGAGGACCTTGGCTCAGAGATGACCTAATAGGGGTACTTGTTATCTATAAGGATATTATATTCATAATATCCTTCAGTCATTGTTGGATCTCTCCACTCTTAAATGCTACTACACAGACACTAACTGAACAAATGATACAACTGAGGTCACCAAAGCAGCATGAATGGGACAATGAGAATCTTGAACGTCAGCAAACATATGAAACACGTGAGCCTCTTAGTTGTGAATGAGAAACTAACAACATCTTTGGTCAAGCCCTCATAACAGAGGGAATGACTAAAAGGGGAGAAATAGATAAAATTGTATAAAGCCTTGGGAACCCCTCAGAGCCAAAACACCCACACCCTCTTGAGTTTCCTCTTTATCTTTTAAAATTTGAAATCCCCACCAAGGCAGCTGACCCAGGTAGCCAATCAAGCCCCTAGTTCATTACCTTTGACCCAAAACAGAATAAAGCCCACCTGCCCTAAACCTAGCCCCAAAAGATGGACAAATTCTAGTCCAATGAATAAGAGTCAAGCTAATTTCCTTTTTATGTCTGTAAATTGTGTGCCATCCTTGGAACCCCAAAGCCAAAGCTACTTCCACTCTGGTTTTCCTTTGCTGCAGCAAAACTTTGGTTTTGCTCGATTCCTATTTGTCTTTACAGATCAATAGACTTTTCAATGGAAAAATAATATTAGATCCATATTTCACAACAAATACAAAATAAATTATAGATATATTAATAAGCAAAGTATAAAAACAAAAGCTTATATTTAAATTATGAAAATGCCCTTATGTTCTAGAAGTAGGAAATTACTCTAACAAGGCAAATAATTTAGAAGTTTTTGCAGAAAATATTAATACATTTGATTCACTTAATATTAAAAAAATATTGGTGTGGCATAAAATAAAGGAAATGCTCTCAAATTTTAAAAAAAGAGGGAAATAGGCATATGGAAACTGTAGACAAAAGGTGACGTCATGAAATTTATTTTAAATAAATCTTTAAACCAATGAGAAATACTCAAAAGAAAAAAAGGGAAAAGGATATTAAAAGTCAAATCACAGACTAAACCAAAATGGCCAATAAATATAAGACATATATGCTCAGCTTCCCTGTTAATTAAAGAAATTCAGATAAAGAC
Source organism: Cabassous unicinctus (assembly GCA_029593785.1). Lineage (NCBI taxonomy): Eukaryota > Metazoa > Chordata > Mammalia > Cingulata > Chlamyphoridae > Cabassous > Cabassous unicinctus. Next base: position 19,629 of record JAQZBX010026192.1, read on the forward strand.
AACAATGTGATGCATGCAATTTCTCAACCATTTAAGGCAGAATGAAGATACTAATAATACCAAGTATTATTGAGGATATGAGGAAACAGGAGCTTTCATTCCCTGACATTGGGAGAGTCAAAAGGTGAAATTACTTTGGAGAAAATACTAGAAGTATATAGAAAACATCTAAGCAGTTTGACTATTCCACATTTCCACTAAGAGATATGGTCAAGCTTAGCTGACACATCATTGTAGGCAAGAGTGAAATGTTTATTATTAAGAAAATAGATACTGAATAAATATATGCCTGCTTCACAGAATTATACTGTAATACTAATAATTTTCCTATGTTTCCACAAAGCAAATCATTTTTAATATATAATTTATAGCAATGATAATGAATACAATTTCTTAACTAGGCTAAAAGCCAGCTGAGAAAAGGTTTTATTTACAAAAGGACTTCATTTTTAAAATATTTTTGCCAGCTTTAAAAGTTTTCAGATACAAAGAAATATATGTTGACATAAAAATTATAGAATGTTACTCAGTTTAAGACAATAAAACGGCAAAGAAATAAACTCATGGTGTTGCTACTGGTAGAAGGAACCTCAAGTTTGAATCTTTGCAAGCCCAATGCTGATTGAAAACCATTCGCTTTTATAGCTATGCTCCCTTATTTCTTTTGATCACAAAACACAAGAATCAGCATTTTCATCTCTGAAAAAGAAAGTTTCAGTTACTTAAAAAAATGGTGATGGTCAGATCCCTTCTCTCAAAACCAGAAAAATATAGAGAAGAAAAACTGTTTGCAATTAATGAAAGTTTTATAAATCAAAATAGGATAAAATGTCCAGGGTGTGTAAATGTGTTGGGGGCAGAATTGGTAGGAGTAGAAAGAAATCCTCTACAACAAAATGTGAATACATTAAGTTCCACACAGAAAGAGATTTCTGCAAGTCTGGAAATCCTTCATTTGAACAATAATTAGGAAGTCCCTCCCTCTTCTATCAGATTCACTTCCAGCAGAAAAAGAAAACAGGAAGCAGTAAAAATCCTGCTCTAAATGAGATATTAAGAAACAGATGTGGACTCATTTATAATTTTCCAACACATGGGTCTTATGCCCTTTTATGAACCTATAACTAGCACTATATCCATTAAATATATACCCCAGAAACTTAAATCTTCCCACTGTTCATATGCCAGTAGCACTTAATCTCAGCAGGGTTGCAGCCAAAACCTACTCTCCAGTTCATTGGACTCACCCAGGACAACTAACAAAAGGATGATGATGGACAATACCCATATCCCAAACAGAGAGTATCTACAACTGCAAGGAAGATAGTAACACCCATCTGCCTCATGGGATCTAAGCCCCTGTATTAGTCAGCCAAAGGGGTACTGATGCAAAATACCAGAAATGGGTTGATTTTTATAAAGAGTATCTATTTGAGGTAGAAGCTTACAGTTACCAGGCCATAAAACACAAGTTACCTCCCTCACCAAAGTCTATTGCCACCTGTTGAGGCAAGATGGCTGCCCCACTTTAAGAGTTGAGGCTTCCTGGGTTCCTGTCTTCCCAGGGCTTGCGTCTCTCTGGGTTCAGCTGTTCTGTTATCTCCACAAGGCCAGCTGTAGACTTTTAGGCAAACAGCTTGTTTCTCTTCCTGGGGCCTTCTCTCTTTCCTCACCACCAAGCTCCTCTGAGCTTACGTCCCAGGGCTCCAGCTCAAGGACTCCAGCACCAAAACTCCAACATCAAAACTCCAACCTCTCTTCTCTGCGGTGCAGTTTTTCTGTGAGTCCCCACCCACCAAGGGGGCAGGGATGCAACGTCCTACTGACATGGCCCAATCAAAGCCTTAATCATTATTTAGTCATGTAGAAGTAAAACCTCTGAATCCAATACACTGTATGCCCAGAGGAAAAGACCAGTTTACAAACATAATTCAATATTGCTTTTTGGAATTCATCAATAATATCAAACTGCTACAGCCCCATCTCAACTGGAAGCAGAGCAGGCATCACCATCCCAAAATCCTCAAGATTGAGGAATGATCAAACATAAGGGGGGAATGCAACTGCGGTCTAAAGTAGACTTATTATTCTAGCAATGGAAGAACTTGCATCATTGATATAAAGGCAGTGCCCACCAGAGATTCTGAGGGGAAGAAGAAGGAAGAATAGGTGTAACATGGGGCATTTGGGGGACATTGGAATTGTTCTTCATGACATGGCAAACATGTATACAGGCCATTATACATTTTTTCAAAACCTATAAAATTGTGCAGTGTAAAGTGTAAACCATAATGTAAACTATAGGCCATGGTTAGTGAAATACTTCAATATATCAATTGTAACAAATGTACCAAACTAATGAAAGATGTTGTTAATGGGGAAAAATGTGGGAGGGGGAGGTAGTAGTGTATATGGGAATCCCCTATATTTTTGATGTAACATTATGTAATCTAAAGCTTCTTTAAAAATAATATTTAAAAAAACAAAAAGATGGGTATTTACAATTGTTTGATAGAGTAAATTTAGCTGTAGATTTCTTGTACATGTATTTTCAGGAACATTTTATTATTCAAAAATGTCAGATATATATGACATTAAGTATATTGTTAATGTAATTCTTTCAAAATATTATCAAAATGGAATATTTTAATATTAACAGTTTCAAGTTGGCCCTAAGCTATTAAAATTTTTGAAAAAATTCAGACATATTTAAGAATACATCTTTTACATACAATAGGTACTTAAAAAAAAGTGGTTGTCTATATGAGTTCTCCTAAGCAGGGAAAAACCAAGGAGAATATATTTGCCACATATATAACCAAACAAATAATTTGTACAGAAAATAAACAAATCTCTAAGAAATAAAGCAAATGAAGAATAGGTAAAATATAACATAGATATTCCAGAGAAGAGAATATAGGAATAATCAATAAATATAAGATGTTCAATCTCAACAGAATTTAGGAAAAAGCCATTAAAACAATTTTAAAACCATGATTAAAAAAAAAAAAAATCAAACCCATCAGGTTGGCAAAATTAAAATATTAGACAATGACAATTTAGTCCAGGATATAGAACAACAGAAACTCATTCATCGCTGGTGGGAGAGATACAACCACTTTGAAAAACAATTTCACATTACCTAGTAAAACAACAAGGTCAAACAACCAGAGCCACCAAATCCACATGAAGATACCTTTGCCCTTGTTAACCAAACACCTGTACAAGAATGGTTGTAACAGCAATACTTGTAATAACAAGAAACTGGAAACAACTGAAATGTATATCAAAAGGAGAATGGAAGAATGATTGGCCGTATATCCATAAATAGTACACTGGCAGCAGTGAAAAGGAATGCACTACATCTTCACACATAAATGTATTTGCAATATCGAGTGATAAAAGCAAGTCTCAGAGGAACATTTTATGTATTTTACTGTTTACATTACATTCCCAAACTTACAAAATTAACATGTGTTTTACTGATAAATGAAAATGTAGCAAATTTATAAAGGAAAACAAGGGGAGGTTGATGCAAAATTCAAATTAGGATTTTACTCAGATTAGGAGAGGGATATGAGTGTGAACAGATATGCAGAGACTTTACAAAGCCATGGTGATATCAGTACCCTTTAACTTAGGCTGGATAAAGCATCACTTTCAAAAATAAATGTATAATTGAAAGAAAGAATGAATTGATGAACAACATAATGAATGAATGAAACCAGAATATGTAACTCTGTTACTCATAAATTCTGCCACCTCAATGAAGTCACTTTACCTTTCTACCTGCAAGTGCTCATCTTCTAAATGAGGAGATTATGCTAGATAAAACCTAAGAGTTCTTTTGACTCCAATAAATTTGATTCCATAAATTACTATGACATGACACTATTTTGGTAAATGTGGGTATCATATCTATAAATGGCTTAGAGGTAGAGACAAACTTTTATGATTTAATCCATCTATTTAACCTTTATCCAATCTTTTATCTGAAAAATAAATCACTATTAAGGTACACCAAATTCATTCCAGCTCTATAAACAAAGATTAAAAAACATTGCAATTATTGATTTATGTGTGAACTAACATAATACCATATCTACAGATAGAAGATATTGCGGTTTTTGTGTAAGCACAGATAAATTTGCAAGTTCTATGCAAATTAAGTCTTACAGAGTTAATGATATCTTCATATCATTCATATCAGCTTTCTACCATGAAAAAATAATAGCCCTTGCTTTATTTTACTCTCCACTTTAAAATTTACTTTACTCTCTAGAAGTTCTTCTATATCTAGCCAAAGATCCTCATTGCCAATTTCAAATCTGAAATGAAATATGTATGATCAGAATTTTATGGGTGTAGTCGGTTCAATTTAATATGCAGATCATAATATACATTTGCTTACAGAAGCAATTATTGCAGTGAATTAGTTTCTATCTCTGGAGGGACATAGAAGTTAATTTTTCAAATAGATGCTAAACATACTTTCCTTTCAACTGCCCCTACTCTTCCTAAAATTTTTGGCACGAAAGTTGAAAATATCCAGTTCTGATTCCACACATGACACATAATTCTTGTGAGAAGTAGAACAGAGTGTAACACTAATCAGCAAAACAGATATGCAAGCACTGCCCAAATGTTTCTTTTGTCTTTTAAAGTTAAGACAGTTTCATTTTATAAATGACACAAGAAGTCAGAAGGAAAGGCTGAATAGCCTGCAAAGTAAAATATCTCAATTTTCACTGTAGAATGGAAAAAGGTCAAAAATTCTGTCAATCATGTTAGCTTCACCATGCCTCTTTGAATTACTAAATATTTAATTGACAGGGGAGCTGAGACAACCCTTGCTACTGCAATCAAGAAACCATGGGCAGGCAAGTCATGCCAATTGAAACAAAGACATTGGTTTTAGAGTTCCACATCTGGCATAATCATAGGGGCCTTGGCCTAAGCCAAGTCTTTAAGAAAGCTCCTCTGCTCCCTCACCCCCACCATCAAATAGAAATAAAATGCTTTGCTTTAAAATTCTAAGCACTTATGTGAGCTATTGACCAAGGTCTAGAGAAATAGATATTGAATGTCAAACAAAATTGATTAAAAAAAAAATCGATTCTAATGATTGATTCTTTCAGATAACATATGATGAAAATTCACATTGAACTCTATAATATAGCTTCCAACCAGGTTGGTACCTGGATACTGGGGAAAGTGTATAAATCTATATGTGCTGGAAAGAGGTGATGTGGTCCACCTGCTGCATCTCTAAATGGAGGTGGCTAGGGAGATGCCGCTGACTGGGACTCCCAAACCATCATCCCTCTCCTCATGCCTTTGATGTTTATTGACTTCCTGCCACACCACTGCTCCTGGTCATCAGAATCCAGCCTAGGCAGGTCCTTTTTATGGTCTCTATACAACACAGGTGTTCTTCACCAGGGGTCCACAGACCCCCAAGGGGCCTGTGGAAAGATTCCAGGGGATCCGTGAGCTTGAATTGAAAATTCAAGAACACATTATTCTTACTGGGGACATGTTGGTGCAGGTGTGATATTTTATTACATAATTCACAGTCTAGTGTGGACTTAGTATGATGTTTATTTTGATACAGCGTGTTCTGAGTGCAATGATAACTGCCTGTAAAAAGGTTAGAAAGGATGGAGGAGATGGTTTTATGATACCGTGGGAAAACTCGAATTTCTAAATTTTTGCCGAAAGTGACCATTTGAACAGATGTTGACTGTTTTATCAGGTATTAAAATTATGAGAAATTTGTAAAATGAACTTCCGAATAGTTCTAAAATTTAATTTAAAGACATGCCGATATTGAGTGTCATAAAACTATCTGCCACTACATTCTGAGAAGCGGTCCATGGTTTTCACCTGACTGGCAAAGGGGTACTGGAACAAAAAGGGTTGAGAACCCCTGATGCAAAAGAATTCCAATCAATACTTCCACACCCACACACTGGGACCCAGAGGAATATCTGGACCCTTAGGCATAGGGCCCGGGATACCAGGAGTATATATGACCTCACTCCACGGCTACAAGTTTGTCATTCCTTTCATGCCAGACATTGCCCATGTGGGGCTCCCGCTTGAGCCTTGGTTCTCAAACTTGGTTGAATAGAATCATCTGGGAAGCTTTAAAAAAATAAAAAATAAAAAACAATAAAAAACAGCAATCCTGAGATACATTCCTTCAGACACTGATTTAATTGGACCCTTCAGCCCAGAAAAATTGCATCAGAATCTCAAAGGATAGAGCACAAGAGAATTACTATTTTTCAATGTTCTCCAGCTGATTTTAATGTGCGGGCAGGGTTGAAAGCCACTGTCCTAAAGACCGGCAGCTTTCTACAGGCTGCATCCAAGGAGGCGTCACACTAGTCCTCCTTACCCCATATTATAAGGCTGTTATACGCCTCTACTGTGCAATATGCCTCCTTTCTCTGCTCCACCACACATTCCATCAGAGAAGGAAGAAATAGAAGACCATAAATCTGACCTCTTCACCTTATATCCTTCATTAAGTTTCATCCTCAGCCTTGGTGATTACATCTTCATAGAATGTTATCCATAAATTAAAAAAAAAACCTGTCGATATTAATCACTTATCAGAAGTTAAAAGGCCTACATAAACAAGCCACACAAATTAGAAAATTGTTTAAATGTATTTAAGCATGCACTTATTTTTAAAGTTTGCACATATGCCATAACTACAATGTAATAAAAAGAAATGACCTTAACTTTTTTTTTTTTAATATATCTCCATTTATTTAGATTTTCTCTGATTTCTTTCCACAATGTTTTGTAGTTTCCCTCACAATATACCTTGTACATATTTTTAAGGACTGTATCTATTGTTTGGTGCTTACGTAAATGGTGTTAAGTTTTGTGTTTTCTGTTTCTTTTTAAAAAGATACCTAGATTACATAAAATGCTACATAAAAAAATATAAGGGATTCCCATATGCCCCACTCCCCAGACCTCCCACTTTTCCCCACATTAAAACTTCTTTCATTAGTGTGGTACATTCATTGCAATTGATGAAACATTTTGGAGCATTGACACTAAGCATGGATGATAGTCCACATTGTAGTTGACACTCTGTCCTGCTCAATTCTGTAGGTTAAGGCAGGATATATAATGAAGGCCTTAACTTTTAGAAACAGCTCTGAGATATGATCTCAATGCTCGAAGCCAGACCTGAGATGGAGGTAGAGCATGTGTTTTTATTTTTAAAAGTCTCACATGGGGTTAAGTGATTAAAGAGGACCAGATATCCACCTATGCTTAACAGGAGGTTGAGCAGACACACTGAGAGTATTCCCGAGGACATGCTATTAAAGTAAAATACAAGTTTATGCAAAAGTCTTTATTTTAACATTTCTTTTTTGAAAAAAAGAATCAAGTATTCACTCCAACATAGTTGGATAAAAGATCTCTGGCATAGAAAAATGTATCATAAGCCCATCCTAAGTGTAAATCACAAGAGAATATATATTGAATGGTATAAAACATTGTTGAAAAAGGAGTTTCAATGTGATTATTTGTCCACTTAATGAAAACAAATCAAATTATATCTGAGTAGTTTCAAAAACGGTTTGAACCTAAGCTTACTTATAAAATTATATTAATTTGTAATTCATTTTCACATTGAAAAATACTTTAGATGTGTTCCTTCAATCCCCATTTTGTCTCAAAAAATAACGCTGTGGCTTTCTGTTGTGAATTTGTCATTCATGAAACTTGATGGGGTGGCAAGTTTGCTGCCCTGGACACAGGTCATTTCCTCTAGAACATCACATATGCATATCAGGTAGCAGCCACTTCCATAAACACAGAAATTCTTAGCCTAGAGGTTAGTGAAGATTTATGCATTTTCTCATATGCAACAATACCTAAATCTTTTTTTTTTTTTCACATTTCACCTACTTAAATACATAATAAAGTTTGTGTACATGTATATATGTGTGTGAGTCTCTACTTGTTATATTTACACTTGGGCAAACCTTAACCCTCACTCAGAAGATGTCCTTGGACATCTGTGGCCTCCCTTGAGCTCTTGGTCTTATCACTGTGAAGCCCCCAAAATATTTTCCACTGCTTTCCCCAACTCTATTAATTTAAATTTTCTTGTTCAATTACCTAAGAAAAATTTTCTGGAATTCTGCACTTTAACCTTTCTGCCCTTTTCCTCCAACAAGGACATTTGGATTAGGTCTTCTTTCTTTCCCTTAGATTAGAATGATCCCAAGGTTTAGGTCTCACATTATAATCAAGGTCATAGTTTTTGGATGTCCAGGTTATTCTTATGAAATGCCTCCTCTGTTCTTATTTTATACTTTTATCTCCATCTCTTTATGTCTTCTTTTCCTTTGAGAGCATTAGATTTTTATTGTAAAAATGAAAAATTTCCCTATTCTGCAGTCCTTGTAGTTTTCCAACCTGGTACTGTCATCAGCATTCAATTTTGCTGTTTTAAAAAGTTTAAACTTTCCACATACCTGTAAATTTTTTCAACTATTTGATTTTGAAATGTTTGTATGTGTGTAGCAACTATATATATGTGTGTATAAATAATATATAAATACATATATATGTATAATGCTTCCCCACATCTGCTTTTATACAAGAGCAAATAGTATGATAAAGTGGCATTTCATGCTAAAGGGGGAAGAAAAGTACAGCTGAAGTACATAGTCCTAATTCCTTTTTGTTCAATTTGAATTTTTCAGTTAACTGGCTTACATTTAACTTCTCCATAAAAAATAACATTGTTGTTATGTTTCAGTAAACCTTCACCCAAACATGCTTTGTAAAAGCAAGCCCCACTCTACTCAGGAATTTTAAAGCTATTGTAATTGAATTTGATAAATCTTTGACATTCTGAGAGTTCAGTTAGGAAAACAGCAGTTCTGATTGATGGGCATAATGGTCTGTGTATACTCCATATGTCCTTCAACAGGATTGCTACTATTATTGGAAAATGAAAAAAAAAAACATGACTTAAGGCTAGGATAAAATTTTCCTGATTTCTTAGGATAGAACACTTTCTTTTTTCTAACTGAAGGCCACGTTGTCAGCAAACAAACATATGCCTCGTATCAGTATTTATGAGAATATTAAATTTCCCACGAGTCATCTATCATATTTTCCTCTCAACGTTTAATTTAATTGCAAGTAGCATTTTGCATATTCCTATAAGTAGTTTATACTTAGTTTGCTATTCAGAAATAATATGGGAAGCGGGTGTGGCTCAGTGGATAGAGCCCCCGTTTACCATATGGGAGGCCCGGGTTCGCGCCCCGAGGCCTCCTTGTGAGGGCACGCCGGCCTGAGCGGTGCGGTGGGCTGATGCAGCAACCTCACGGCAGGAAGCGGCTGTGGCGCAATGGATAGCGCACCCGTCTACCATGTGAGAGGCCCCGGGTTCGCTTC